>JAOEGS010019998.1:0-18851 GCA_025447755.1 Corythornis vintsioides
CTCCTGCTCTGGAGACATTCCAGCCCCACCTGGATCTGTTCCTGGGTGACTTGGTCTAGGTGCCCCTGCTCTGGCAGAGAGGCTGGACTAGATGATCTTCTAGGTCCCTTCCAACCCCTAACATTCTATAATTCTATGATTCCAAACTTACACACTGAGTGAGACACAAGTCAGTTACAGCAGTAATATCTAGGTGAAGGACTGTTTTCGACTTAGATGTTGAAAGGTCAGGGCAAAGGTCTCATAGAGAACTGACAAAACCTATTAAAATACAGAATTAAAAACAAAAAAAACCCACAAAACAAAACACAAAAACTAACACCTAAAAACTAACCAACCAACCAAGAATAACCACAAACAGTCTAAAGCAGAGATAAAGATGACCACAGAAGTACTTGAGCCCAAAGAAGCATATCACCTTATCTTTCCTCTGAACATTTTAAAAGCCTGCTGTGTAAAAATGATACAGTCACAAGCATGAGAAAATGCTTACTGTTAGCAATCCCAGTTCTCTATACTACTAAATTTTGCTCTCCTTCTAATCCTGGCCTCTTTCCTAGCTGTACTTCAGAAATAGCACTGTACGGTAGGTTCTGTACTCCAGAAACTATTTTATTCAACTTGCACTTTTCCATAAAGATGGTGCTTCTTCAGAAATCAAGATGATTTCTCCTAAATTGCCCATACTTGCAACATCAGTTGAAATTTTTCTGATTTTTTTTTTTAATGCTTACATAACCACGTTTACATATTGTAAAAAGGATGTATCACTGAACTTTCTTTTCTTACATTCAATAAAGAAACATTTTGCAGGCACAAGCATCTAATACCTCACCAAAGCACACAAAGAACCTCTTAATGCCCAGCTGAAAGTCAATGAGCAAGCTTATGAAGGCTTAAAAGCCACAAGGCTCTGAAAGTCCTATTTAATACTTCACATGACTCTTGAATAATCAATAAGTAACATTTTTTGCCTCCAGAAGTACCAAAAGAAGAATAAAGTACTCTATGAAAATGAATTTTCCAGATACTCTGAATTTGGAGTTGTCATGGCCAAGACTAAATCCTACACCACCTTCTGCCATGAATTAAATACAGCACACCACCTTTCTTAAACTCCAGAAATTCAACTGTGGCAAAAGAAGTGAAACAAGGAGGGATGAAAATGAAAAAGCAACTTAGGACAGACACTTCTGATGTCAAGCCCATGATCTGTGTTATTAATAGGTCATGCATGGATTCCTTGTGATCCTCTGAGTGAAATAAAAAATAAAGCATCTATTGACATGGGGTAATATATAGCAATTTTTATAAATACTATTTCCTACAATAGTGACTTTTAAAATACTGTTAAAACTTTGTGAGGAAGTAGTAAATAAGCAAATAAATAAAAACCCCCAAGGAAAACACAGATATGCATAGTTAAGAACTGCAATGATCATCCTGAATTACCTTGGGATATCCTAGTGACTGATAAAGAATAAGCAAATAAGGGCTATTAAGGACCCGAGACATGATTCACATCAAAACTGATAAAGTTGCCCAGAGCAGGAGGGTAAAAGCACTGGAGGATTATTACAAGTGGCCCTTGAAAGCAAAGGAATCCCAAGCAACTGCAGATACAAGAACAATTAAGACTTCATTAACTGTAACCTAAAATTGCATTTTTCACACCTTACCATGGAAGTGCAGCTGCAGGTGCTGAGATGGGGTATTTAAACCTGCCTTTGACAACATGAGCCCAGCTTATGTTTATTTCTAGGGTTCCTTTTGTAACAGAAGGGTCCTTAAAAATGATTATTATTTTTGTATTTATCAAGTAAGAGTAAATTGACAAGCTCTCAGAGAATTTCTTTAAAAAACACTTGCAGGGTGCATTAGTATTGTCAGCCACAGCCAAGGCTGAGAATTGATTTTTATAACATAATATTGTTTTCAGAGCTTTGGAACTTTCTCAAATACTGACCTTTTTATTTAAAAGGTTTCTCATTCACTCTGGGAAAGCTCTTGATAAGCATCCAAATATATTTCTTAAAAACACTTGCTACAAAAATAATTGTACCATAAGATGTGATCATCTAGGGCTTATGTAATCTTAATATATGTAAAAATCTATACAACCAAGCCAAACCTGACACAGCTCTGATAGCTCAGCTATATAACCAAAATACTGAGGGATGGTAGGGGAGAATAAATAGGTGGAAAGTTTAGATTTACAAATGTAATGAACCAAATACCTTTATTTATCTTCTGCTCGTAATATACTGAAGGAATGGCCTACTTAAAAAAAAAAATAATCTAAAGAAATGACATCCAAAACACCAAATTATAAAGCAGCAGCCTACCATCTGGTATTATTCAAAGGCACATATGGTCATATTTTTGATGTAGAAAGAAAAATTGTAATCTGATACTTATTTGCCCTTCTTATGATTAGCTCCTCTACAACATACTAGCAACATACTAGCTTTGGAATATGGGGCTTGCAATCTGGTCTTGTAAACAAAAATTAAAGTTATTAATTCATTAATGTTAGAGTATTTCCATAAAATGTATACATGCTAAGAGACTAAATTAGGTTGGCTTCTTTTTTCTTTTAGTATACAGAAACAGGAAAACTAAATTTAGATATAATTTCTCATCTGGAATGTATTTATAACTACCTCAACCAGGACAGCTAGATGCATAATGATGATCAAATAAAATGGGATCATTTTATCACAAGCCACATTCAAGGTAGGGGCTTGTTTGGTTCAAAAAACATTAATAACTTTGTTTATATATTATATGATTTGAGATTACACGATGCCACAGCCTAATGCTACACATTCACCTTTTTCAGAATGCTTTGCATAGGAAAAGCCACTCCCAAGATGGGAGCACCTGAGCTCTCTTTTCCAACACCTTTTTATAACAAAAGCATAATAAGTAGCAGAAGAGCTGGGTCACCTTTTGATAATTTTAACTATTCTATATGGTTGCTGCAGGTCACTCCCTAGATCAACAAAAGCAGCAGCACTAGAAAGCTTTTAGGTACAACTTTGTGCTCAATTACAAAACCAAAGATAAGTTTCCCATTAATTATGTTGACACATATGGGTTTAAAAAAATATTCTCAGTGATAAAGCAGACACAATATATACTGTTCATGAGAAACAGAACATACATGGCAAGAAATCATTAACTTGAACACCTGAGAATCTTCCCTGATGCTTCTGATGCTGAACTTCCTTCTAGACTTCCTGCTGTATGTGTGCAATGGTAGCAATAAAAAAGGCCTTGGAAAAAATGAGTCACATCAAACAAAATAATAAAACCCTAATGATTAACAAAGAATTGGAATACACCTTACAGTTAAAAAAAAAATCCAATGTAAATGCTTTGAAAATAAGTTATAGGTTAAAAAAGACCACTTTTTTTGCAAAAAAGTTGTGTCATATTTCCAAAGTTAATCTTAAAAGCCATTCTGCACACAGGAGAATCCAAAAATCTAAACAGCCCCACAAATGCAAGAGCCTTCAGGAGCTCTATGAGTCTATTTTACAAACATTTGCTTAATTCAGTAAACTACAAGTAGACTATCCATTAAAAAAAAATATATATATATATGAAATTGTATTCCTGATGCTTTCAGTACATAAGAACACATGCAAAATTAAAAGCAGGGAAGAGGGGAAAGAAGAAAGCCATGTAACAGCCATTATCTTACTTAGAAAGGTCCCTGGAAGTGGCCCAGCAACACATCAAGTTCTTAACAGCTGAAACAGTGAAACAGAATGAAACTTCATCAACACTATGAAATAGTTATTTCTACACCCTATCCCACAATACAGAGTGATGAAGACCAAAAGCAGAAAGTGGTACCCAATGCTGTTCAGCCAGCACTGGCTCTGTAAGATCCCAGGATAATTAAGCTAATAAAGAAGAATTAAGAGTGAACAGGCAGCTCAAACAAAACAAAAATAAGAGAGTATTCCATTTTTTTTTTTTGTTCTTAAATTAAATTCAACTGAAGGCTGAAAGACACATTTAAGTGACCCTATCAAACACAAATCCACACATACTGATCAATACAACATATGCTCTATGTTTCAAATACTCTACATGTGCTTTCTTGTCAACTCCCTTTTGCTTTCTTGAAATTGCCATTGTAATTTTAACTATAATTTTGAAAAAACATCTCTTTATGGTCTATAAAAAAGCAAACAGCAAAAGTTGCCATTAATTCACAAAAACAGCAGCCAAATGACAGCCCTTTATACTGGTAAAGCTTCTATAAGAACAGGAAAATGAGATTTCTACTTAGAATAATAATTATTTAAATGCAGGTAATTAAAAGTATGTTAGCAAGAAGGCCTTCAAGCATACCTGTATTATTTGGCTAGGCAGTAACTGAACCAGTATCCAGACAATGCACAAACAGTTCTCATTTTCATATTTGTGAAGGTTTCAAATAACTATATTTAGATAGTCACTGTCAATACCAACTGGATTTTTTTTTATTATTACTACTATTTACTACACCATAGCCAGCATTTCAAATGCACAATTTACAACCCAGAAATATCTGTGCTAAAGGACAGACATTTAACTCTGTGGTGATGCACACTTCCAGCAACACTTATAAGAAGACCACCTGATAAATCATTGAGAGAAAAACTAAATACAGGAGCTTCCAAGGTCCAAGACCCCAGTAAATCAATAGGAAAAAACAAAACAAAAAAACCCACCAAACTCTGAGTGACCTCTGTGTGTGGGGAAGCTGCACATTTGCACTTTTGGAGATGCTTTCTTGCTTAATGCACTAAACTTCTTCTTGCTCATAAAACACTCCCTGCTAGTTGAAGGCACACCTGTACAGCAGTGCTCATCCATCAATTCTGAGCCTTTCCCCCCCTCTGACAGCTCCAGGGATATGCAGGGAGAGGTCCCACCTGAAGCTGTGAGGCTTTCTGCAAGTACAGAGGAAGAGGCATTGCTTGCACAGCTTGCAGTCTTTACAACCATGTGTGTTGAAATCCCTTACAGTTTACAGACTGCATAGTTCAGACAGATAACTACAACATTTGACTTTTAAAATTCAACTTAAATACTCTCCCAACCTGAGCAGAGTGCAATACAAACTTTTTTGCAGCAGAATCATAAATCTGGCATGCACACATACAAAATGATCAAGAATCTTTTCAAAACTCAGATGATTTGATACAAAAAACACTGCATTTCTCATCCCAGTTCAGAAAATAGGGTGCCAGGCTGGCAAATGCCTTTTAGTTTCCTGCAGAAGGATAGTAGCATCCTCTATAAATTGAGGCCTGAGGAACAGCACTTCCAATAAATCATCTCTTAAATATATCATCTTTTAATTGAAAAATGCCAGCTCACATATGAAGTATCTAGGAAACAAACAGGGAGAAATCTTCTCCATCACCAATCCCAATGCACTTGAGTCAAACCATCTTAAAAGTTGTGTTTATTACAGCTGTTGCATATCTGTCAATAGGGACTGGGAGCTCTCATGCTTACTCCTAGCAGAGAAAAAAAAATAAAGAAAATAAAAAGAAAAAAAAAACAGGCACTGAGTTTGGAGTGTTTGTTATTGTTGTCCCCTCATGACTTTTAACAAGCATGTGAATACAGCCACACAAAGCACTGATTTCCTGCTAGATCTGATGGCATTTTTGCACAGTACACCTTGGGAGAGGGGGAAACAGCAGAACTTCATTGCTAAACAAAGCTGTCATTTTCTCCTTGTTAGAGTTCTGGTCTAAAAGAGCTAAGTGACACTATGCAGACCTGAGTATTGCCCTGTCTCTGAGTCTTGCAGCTGAAAAAAAATTAACAGCTGCAGTTGGTGAAGGTTCCTCCTTTCCACACTTCTTGGAAACATCAAGGAATGCTCTCCTGAAATTCCATTCAATAAAACTGCATCCAAAAAAGCCCCAAAGCATACCATTTGTAATGGATGTTAAACACATCCCAAGTGGACTCTGCTCCCAGACAGAAGCACAAGTGTACACATGTGCAGCAGTGATCACAGAACTGCTCTGACTCAAAGCATTAATTCCACCACAGCTACAAACCAGAGATGTGCAACAGCATCTCTAATGGCAACACTTTGCCTTCCATTACACAGGTATCTATTGCTCCTGGAAAGGAATTCAGTCAGCCATGCTCTACCTAAAGGGTTAAGCCTACAATTAAATTCCACTTCAAAGTTGGTGCAAAGCTCATCAGAATCCCGACATAAAAAAAATTTAAAAAAAATTAAATAAAATCACACTTGTTTTCAAAAGAGAACAAAAAAATTAGCATATAGTAACTCAAGCAAACTAAAAAAAAACTACCATTCATTTTGAGACTGTTAATTTAATTACACATGTGAGGGTTTACTTCAGCTGCTGACAGGAATTAAGCATTTTTAAACTATTCCTCATGTCATAATTTAAAAAAAATATAAAAGCAGTGAAATCATTACATCTTCTGTTTGGACAGCAAATACAAACTTCTCTTGTTAACAGCCATTCTCTTGTTTTTGTATCCTCAACTCGGATTAAAAAAAAATAATTGGATTTCTTTAACATTCTCATGAAAAAAACATTTTTATTTAAGTAAATTACATTTCTAGGCCCACCTAATTTACAACATCCCTTTAGGGAACCAAATCTGAGACTCAGAAGCTTTTTTGAGTTGAATTTATCCACTGGGTTTGAAACTCACAACTCTCCCAGAGGATTACAAAAAGCCTACCAATTTAGCTCGATGCATTAAAGCTGTTCACACAAATCCAAAATACATTAAAATATAAAACACTTCAATCCCCCTTCCCTTTTTTTTTTTTTTTTAATTAAGCCCAAAGAAACTGGCAGGAGAAGTGGGAACCAAGTCCAGGCTGGACAACTAAATTCAGAGCTACCAGAGGAGTTTAATTGAAACAAGAGAGAATGAGGCAAGACAACAGTATTTTTTCCCTTGCTTTAATACAATATATTAAAGGTAGCTATATCTCTCCAAAATACATCACAACTGTACAGATCATACCTAGGTTGCTTCACCTCATCCCTTACACTGCACTTTTAGTATGTGCAAGGATCACTCACAAGCAGTTCCAGAAAGCTAAAGACAATGCTTTTAGTACAAAAAGCAAACTTACTTTTGAGTGCAATTCTGGCTTAATTATAAAAGTATCTTGCTTAAAAGGTGCAAGAGCATGCAAACCACATCATTAGATGGGCAGAAAGGCACAGACCACCAAGCAAAGAAAGAAACTGTATTACCCATCACTTGTCGAAGGTTGTCCTTCACAATGAACTGCACTGCCATGAAAAGCAGAGCAGTTGGGACATGAAAAAGTCAGGAGAGCAGTTGAGAAACCAGCAGTTAAAGAACACCAAGATATAGCTATAATTTGTAAACAAGTTGGGCTGAAACTATTGAGGATGAGCAGAGGTGGCAACCCACTGAGAAGCAAAACAAACCAAAAAAATAAACCAACTCTAGCTCATCCAACCCAGTGAGAAGTCTTTGGGCAGAAAGCTTAAGAATACTGTAGTGCTCACTGATAGTATGTAGCATAAACATATATTTATTTTTGCTCCATGTTGTACAAGATGTAAAGGGGAATGAGAAGGATAGAAAAAAAGAAAAATAATAATTATAATTAAAAAAAAAAACAAACAAAATACTGACACACAGAAGATAAGAACATTTCATATGTTCCAAGACTTGGCAATAAACTCAGTCCTTTCATGACTCTAGTGGGATCCAGCAGCACCACCCATTTACTTCCACTGACTGTCTGAATTATCATCTCAGGCCTTTTTAAATCTGAGTGCACATGCATGTATTTCCTAAAGATGACTGAAAACTCTCTGAAGAGTTTGTATGCACATCACCACCAATTCCTCTTTAAATTGTTGGTGCCTGTGCTATAAAATTAATTACCCTTTAACACCCTTCCTAATATATTAGGTGTGGTAAAACAGGAATGACATTCTTGGCCTTAAATTAGCATTCATTAAGGATTAGATTTAGCAAGGACCTAAAAAGAGAAGGGAAAAAGAAATGTCAATAATTGATAGAAACCACATGAAGAAGGGAAGCAGCTGCTCTGAAGAGCAAGGAGTAACATACAGACCTCCCTGTACATTACTAGCAGCACAATTAGCAACATAAAGCTGCTTACAAAGAAAAATGATGCTTCAGAGCACCTGTAAGAGCACTGCTCTTGACTGGCTTTTTCCCCCCCCCCCACTCTTACATACCTCATGATAAAAAGCACAGGGGGGAAGAAAAAAAAAAAAGTCTTTTTACAGTAAGTTCTTCAGGCAAGAGAAAATCCTGTCAGGTAACTATACTTCCCATATCAAAAATATTCTGTTAAAAGAGTATTAAAACACACTAAGAGGCCAAAAATCATTCTTAGCATCCCAGGCATTAAAAAAGCCTTTTTTATGAGAGAAGAGAAATGAGTCTAATAGACACTCCTGTGTTTGGGATTCTGTTTCTTTTATTGCTTTTAAGAGTGAGAGTGTTACTCCCAAGCAGGCTAAATATTGCCAATCGCTCTGTGTAAAAGAGGGTTGTTTTTTAAACACCAGACTTTGTTTCTCTGCTGACTACAGGGCAAAGGGTTCCTCCTCACTGCCCATGAACTAAAAATCCTTTTAGCACAAGGTGGGCCACCGCTGAGTTTCTAAAGCAAACAGCCTGGTCTTGCTGCTATAGTTTAATCACCCCTGGCACCAAGCAAGGCCATCCTTCTCAGGCAGGGTAGACTGATGTCCTGCCAAAGTTTTTCTTTTTGAGAAGGCTAGCACACTGATAATAGCACACAGCAATCCCTCAGAGCCCTGGGAATGAAGCTGAGCTCTCTGGTGCTCTGAGCACTGTGGCCACTTCAGTCTAGACGGGCAACCGTAAAAGCTGATATTTTAGCCCAAAGAAATGACAAATCCCCCAACTTGATGCAGCTAGTCATTCCACACGCTCGTTTTTCTTGGTACTGAACCCAGCCAGGGATGAATCATGATGCACACGCTTTTCCCAGGCTGAGAGCACTGGTGACCACAAAATCCTCTCTGCTTGAGCAATCCTGACTGCTCCAGTCCACCTGCCCGTGCATCACTAGGGGCTTTAGAGAAGATGACTTACTGGGTTTTAGGAAAATTTTTACACAATACCCAATAAAAGAAACACTGGGGGAAAAAAAATAAACAGGACCCATCCTATATGTTACCCCTACAGTCATTTGTTAATACATACATTGTAAAAAAAAAAAAAAGTCTTTTATTTAAAAAAAAAAACACCTAAATTATTCTTCTTGCCTGAGACTTTAAGAGAAGATTGACTTGACATCTGTGAAAATATTTTCAATCAGAGAATTCTTCAGTAAAGACTGTTTTCTAAGCTTCAGAGCATCTCCACTGCAGCACAAAAAGTATGGTTAGAATTCAGAAGTTGAGACTTCTTCATTTATTTTTGTAAGTTATATTCTGCCACTCACTGGACAGAGTCCATTAAAGTGCTTTATACCACGTTTTTAACATGCACTGGTGACAAACTTGGAAGCAACTGTAGTCCTTTATTTTTTTAACATAATGTGATGAATGTTTCCCTATCTTTGTTTACAATGAGTTATTGTTACAGAGCTTAATTAGCAGAAGCTTGTTCAGAAAGAAAAACAATAGAAACTGTCTACCCTGGGCAGCCAGTCACAGCTAACTCTTCATAAATCTAGTTGGTCTCATACCTTAGACAACAAACCTCACAGAAAGATAAATGTTAATAAATGGTTAATAAATGTTAATAAATGCTTAACAAGTGCCACAACTAACAAAGTGCAAATACTTCATATTAAGACAGCATTCTGAGACACCTTACAGCTGAAGGCAGACGTTAGCCATACCAGAAATTTACATTTTTGGACCAAGAAAAGCATCACCCTCCACACAGCAGCAGGCTCACAATACAGAAGAGCCAACCTAGGAGCAGCCAGCTACACAAGCACCACCATGTCCCACCTACTCTCAGCTGAGGGTTCCTTCCACTTCCCCACCACCATCAATACCTATTTTGGCTGTGCCAGTTAGCTCATAATATACAGAATTTTTTTTACTATATACAGTAATTGTATATTCTTAAGTAGAGTGCTGCATAAGCATTTATAAAACAAATAACCCAAACAATTTTCTAAATTACATATAAAATGGTTTCTTTCATGTGTTTATTCTCATAAAAAAATTAAATGTGGAAGCCAAAAGAAAACAGCTGCGTAAAGTATTTTCAACTGCAAGAGACATATAAGAAGGTATTTCTGCCTGTGCTGGAGGGCACAATCTGTAATAACATTTTGCCTTCCAGATAATGACAGGAGGCATTAAAAGGACAACTTGCTCTCTAATAAGCTCACTTTACTGGTTGAGCACACGCATACATAGATAGCACAGTTTTGCCAACAATAATTTTCATTAATCTTTCCATTTCATTTTAAATTACATTAATGTAATTAAATTCAAGGCCTTAGATGTTGAGATGTTTGGAAAAAAAATATCTCAGAACAATTCACACATCTGTGAACATTATGTGCTCGTTAGCAGCTGGAGCAAACGAGAGATTATAAATACAGAAGAGGACTAAGCAGCATGATTCAAACCTGAAAACAAGAAAGTCACATTAAGTTTCCTATTTCAAAGCTCTCCTCAGCCCAAGCCCATAAAACCACCATGCATCAGTGCTTCCTATAAAAGCAAAATCAAAGGCTAACTAACAGTGAATATCACGATATGCAGTTTAAAAGGTTGAGCTGAGCTTCACCCTCATTAAATTCTAATAATATCACAGTGCCTTCCTGACCAAACAGTGAAACAAATTAAAGGTCCAGATGGAGCATCCCTTAATAAGGCAAAAGTGGGATGCTCTGGAGAGATGATCCCCAGTCCAGCACAAGGTGCTGGGCCACCTAACGAGCCCACTGCTTAGCAAACAACCTCCTCACAGCAAAGTGATCATTAAAAAAAAAAAAAAGTTTTTTCCACTTCCAATAGAAACCAGTTATTTCTGTACATCGACCTCAGCAAAGCAAATACTCCATGAATTAAAAGCAGTATCGGTGCCCTTTGATATGATGATCAGCTCTACGACTGGGTAAAGAGGTTCATAAATATTAAAGCTACCACATTTGCATATGTCACCCACAAGGCACAATCTTCCCTCTGAAAACTGAACAGAATCTGTTACAATTCCTCTGTGTGTCGCTTTGTGATCCTCAAGATATAAAACAACCATGAAAGTTACTTGAGCAAGGAGAGTGTATCAGGCAAAGAGCCAAACTACCAAAGTGTACTGTTAATTATGGTGCACCAGTTTGGTTTGGACCGGTGCCCAAAATGCTGGAGTTGACATTTAAAAAAACCTGAGAGGTTAGGATCACACTCGTGTATTTGAGTCATTTTTTCCAGAAATTTGAGAACTATTCTCTATTATTAAAGATTTCACACAAGTGCTGTAAAAATAATCTCATTTTTAGAGACGTGGATTTATTCTTCTACGAAAGATGGAGTGAGTTCGATCACAAAATGCCTGCAAGAGGTGCAGCAGCGCGGAAAGCAAAGAGCAGGCATAGGAAGAAAGTGGCAGGCAGGCACCACGTGTCTTTGCATCACTGCAAAGCCAATGGTCAGACCTATGTTTTAACCCTTATATTTGGCAGAAAATAAGTAAGAATGTAACACTTTCTAATTCTAACCTGTGGATACATTTTCAGTTCATGCTTCGCACTATGTGCAGCCGGTTTCCCAAATGTTTCAGAAGGCAGACTGGGGAAATATTTTTCTTAAAGACACCAGCGACAAGTTGCCGCATCCTCAACAAAACTTCGAAGGACGCATCTCGTCAGTTTCCCCGAGTATTTAGATAACAAAGCAGTAAATATTTTCGGCCGCAACACAGCTTCAAGCTGATGCTCGGGGAGCCTGCAGGACTCCTCGGGCAAACGGAGGGATGCGCGGCCAGCGGGAAGGTGGCGACTCCGCCACCGCCTCTGCCGTTTCCGACTCACAACTTTTAAGGCGTGGGAGCGAGCACCGCCAAGCCGAGCCAGGCCACCGGCTGAGCTGCTCCACAACCTCCCGGGGCTGCGGAGCGCCGGCGGCTGAAACGGTTCCCGGGCTCTTGCTGCGACACTCGGGTCCGCTGCGCCCGCCCGCCCGGAATCCCTCCCACCCCCGGAGCAAAAGGGAAGAAGGAAAACTAAAATATTTCAAATCGACCGACCAACCACAATAGCCCAAAACCAAGCGAGTAATTCTGGGGAAGCGCAAGATCCCGGCGAGGGAAGAACAAAGGAGGCAAGTGCAGCCGGAGCTCTCGCAACAGATGGTTTGAAGCAGAGCGGATTCGGCGCCAGCATCCCCTCCGCACCCGCCGCCGCACAGGCACCGCTTGCGGGCGGCCGGCACCGCGTCGCCTCCAGTCGCCGCCGCAGGGCAGCCCCCGCCCGCCGGGCCGGTCCTCGCCGCCCGCCCGGCCCCGCGGTGGCGCAGCCTCGGTCCGGCCCCTGCCGGGCAGGGTCGGCACCCACACCGGTCGCAGGTGCGCGCCCCCGGCCCCACGCCCCCATGGCCGGCCGGGCTGGCGGCTGCCGGTAACGCTTTCCCCTGTCCTACCCCCTCCTTCACGCTTCCCGCCGCCACTCACCCAAACTCCCGGCGAAACCGTCCATTTTGTCTGGGGGGAGTCCGGTACCGCAGCCAGAGGCGAAGCCGCCGTCGCCGGCCGAGACAGGTTCATTCACCCGCGGAGCGGCGACTGGCAGCGGCGGCGCCGTAGCCCGGCGCTCATGAGCCGCCCGGGGCAGCGGCTTCGGCAGCTCCCCGCGCTCGGCGGCGGCGGGAGGCGGCTCCGGCGGGAGGCGGCTCCTCCTCCTGCTGCTGCTGCTGTTACTGCGGGTCCGGCGGCGGCGCTGCCCGGCTTCGGTCCCTGCGCCGCGACCCCAGCACGGCAGCTAGTGCCGAGCTCCTCCCGCCGCCGCCAGCGCCGCCCCAGCGCCCCGTGCTGTCGTGCTTCCGACTCCGCCCGTCCTGGCAGCAGCCGCTTCCCCTACGGGCGGGCAGTCCCGAGGCGCCTCCGGCTAAGGCTGCTGCCCGCCGACCACGCCTCCGCCCCGCCAGCTGCGGCCGCTGATTGCCCGCAGTGCCGGCAGCGGGAGTTGGGAAGGATGTCTCGGGAAGAGCGGGAGTTGGGAAGCATCTCCCGGGAGGAGCGGGATGCCGGCCGTAGCTTTCGGCCGGGGGCACCGAACGGTGCCGGTGCCATCCCATCTCCTCCGGGATAAGCCATTTAGGAGTAACATCCTGATTTACGTGCATTTATTTATACTATTCTATTGATGAGAGGGTTAGTTGGACAATTGCATGCAACGATCCCAGCAATCAAGATTTCAGAGATGACTCTGCAAACTTTCGTTCAAAACAGTTTGGGGAACTTTTTCCTCGATGGATAGATAGATCAATCCAGCGGAACGGTCATTACCGTAACTTGATGTTTCTTATAGCTGTGTAGGGACCATCTCTACCTCCACTGCCTCCCAGACACATTCCAGGCTGTCTCCTGTAACTTCCAGCAGCGTGCTTGATGGCAAGGGAAAACAGAAGGGAGAACCAGAAATTCAAGTCAGCCGTGCTGCATACCATCTAACCTCAGCCAGGAGCGTTTTGTACGTTAAGCAACATCATGGAGCTGTGCGATGCTTTGCTTTCCCCTCCTTGCTCAGGAAAAGCTACGTGCTCATTGTGGCATCCTGTTTTGCTATAAGTGTTTTCCTGTAGCGTGCTCAAGTGCGAGTGCTGTTGCCTTGTGAGCGTGGTCCTGGCATTTACAGCCGTGTCCTCGACTTTAGAAGCTGTGGGTGTCGTTCGACAGGTCTAGGAATAAAAGGTGGTGCTGGAGAGCAGCACAGTCCCGATGGCAGCATCCATTTCCCCAGCACCTTCCCTCCGCTTAGGCAAAACTGTCGTTATCTTGCTTATCTGCAATATAAAACCCAAGAGCTTTATGCTTGCTCACATTAGAGGAAAATGCCTAGAAATGTGTAATCAAACTACATAAATAATTCGTCCTGTCAAAAGAGATGCCTTTCATTCAGGCTGCTATAAATGGGACATCACTAGCATTAAGTACTGATGTTAATTACTAGTAAGTGTTAGACCTCCTACCTGCCCATGGGGTCTGTTGCTACTGATTGTCTGTATAGTGACTATATCTATAGAGCTTTTAAGTAAGGCCAATGAGTGCTGCTGTCAGTCCAGTCCAAATTTCCCTTAAAATACTGCATTTTACAAACAAAAGCAACAACTCCGTCCTACAGTTCCAGTCCCATCTCCCCACCCCCATTTATTACTTGCCTCAGTCCAGGTTTTCTTGATGCTTGAAGCATGGGGAGTACAGAAAGGGAAATTTCCTCCAGCTAGGAGAAGTGCCTTGGGAATCCAAAACGTATAGAGAGCCTCTACTTCAGAAAAAGTCCCCTCTCCCTGAGGCAGAGCCTTATGTAAATTCTTCGGCTGGGATTTGTGTGCTTAGTTGTGCTGTTAGGTTAAACAAAAAAAACCCAAACTAATAAAAAACCCAAACAAATACAAAACCAAACAGCAAACCAACTAAACAAAATACTGCCTTCTCGAGCTCTCAACAGGACCACCCTTGAAATACACCTGTGAGTGATTGCAAACATCCTTCAGTTTCAAAGCAGTGTTGACTCTTTTTTATAGACTGGAAACTGAAGCACAGAGGGGGCAACACCAATTTCTCCATAATCCGATTCTAAACCCAAAATAGCACTCAAGTACTGTTGAAACATCAAATTCTGGTTTCCAATGTTTTAAAAAATAAAGCCTTATAACTGTAGAGTTAAGGAACTGAACAAAACTGAACAATTTAAAAATCAAGGAAGTTCACCTTGCAGGGACTTATTAATTGGGAATTTCTGAAGAGCAAGTACTATGCAGAACTCAACAAAATATGGCAAAACTCCAGCTTTTAAATCCTTATGTTAGCTTCTTCAGCCTAAGCCAAGTTCTGAATGCTACCTAAATTTAGGTGGGGTTTGATTGGAGTGATAATTTATTTATTGGTTTTGTTTATAATGTACAGAACATGTAATTGTGGTATAGTCAACACCTACAAGCAGCTTTAGCAAAAAAAGAAAAAATGCAATAAATATACAGGCATGTGTGTATTATCTTTACCATTCTACTTGGCAGCTGAGCAGAGTAATTTAAAACTAAAGCAAAATGTACTTTGTTTACTTAGGTTGCAGGCAGGTACTGGCAAATTACTTCATATAGCATGTAGACTGATAATACAACTGTTCCAGGTGCAAGCCCTAAGGACAAGGTGATTTCTTACCTCCAGTATAGTACCCAGTGTTTAACTAGAAGGAGGGTGGAGTTGTACTGTGCTTTAAAGGGGTTTAACTTCTATTTCTTGCTTGACAATGATTCAAAAACAAAACCCAGGAAGTTGTTAGAAAGCTTTAACAAACTCAGTGATTATGTCCTTTTAGTTTACATTTTGATGCTAAAGATTACATTATTCAGGATTGGAGTAAAGTTAGAATATCTCACCTAAATTTCCAAATCAGCTAAATGGCCAATGCTTTATGTAGGTATAGATGGTAAACAGAGAAAGATGTCTGCAATACTATAGGGCAGGAATTGTACACCAGTTTTGACAAATTTACAGCTTAGGAAATTGAAATTATTGTCTGCAGTTTTACATGTTCTACATGCATTCCAGAGATTTTTACCCCATCCTTGAAGGAATTTCAAGTTGTCCCTCTGCAGATGTGAGGAGGTTCTTTATGGCATCTTGTTTTAAAGAGGAACAACTTTGTTGCTTTGCTATAAGATACAGGTTATTGTTAAATCTTGCAGCTGAAGTTTGAGTTATAAGTTCTCAGGGGTCACTGCTGTAAGGGAAAAAAAATTATGATTTACCTAGAGGAAGATAAATTTACTCTTTCCTGATTTACAGGGATATTCCTCTTACCTTCAACACAGAGTCTCAGGAGTTTTTCTGGGCTGGGATTTTATATCCCCACAGAAGAACGTGAAGGTTCAATCATTCTAAATTAGCCAAGGGCATGAGTCAGCACTTGTGATGCTGAAAGGGCTGAAGGGTACTTGCCAGGGACTAGAGGTGAGCTAAAGAGCTTCTAGTAAATATTTTAATTAGGTGTTTAGCTAAAATATAACATAGGGTTTCTAAAACAGGGCTGAATTTGTTAAATGCCTTGTCTATCCTCACTAATTTTGATAAAGACACCTATCTCCTACTGTATAATACATATCAGAAGCCTGGCTTCTTGATGTTGCTGTGTGCCTGCTTCACTCACTTTTTGTCAATTATGCCTTAACATCAGAACTCTAGAAATATCTGAGCATCTCCTGGTCTTCCTCCGTTATCATATAAAGTAGGAACAGAAATTGTCTTTCAAAACAAAAATCTCAAAGTTTGCTGAAAGGTTTCAAGTGGCTAAACTCTAGTTACGTGGACTTTTTATTTTTTAGTAGGATGGATCCTAAGTCTTACTCTGTAATGGTACTATGTTGTTGTTGATAACATAAAATCTCAGTCACGGTTGACATTTGCAGCTGTATAAAGTTCATCTTTAGTTTACTTATCCATGTTTAGTTTTTCAGTCTCTTGCAAAGAGATTTTAACCACAGTTTGCAAATTTCTTCCCAAAAAATGCTCAGAATTGTCTTCATTTAATAGGACTTGCAATTTACGGACAATCAGGAAAAAAAGGCATTTTTTTTTTCAGAGCTGCTAATGATTTGCAAGGGCCTCCATAATGGAGAAACAATATAGTTTTATTTTGAGGAAGTGCTGAGCATCCACTTAATGAAAAATCAAGTTTACAGTTTGAAGCTTTGTAGTGATTACCCTAAAATTGTAATTCCAGGCCATTAATGAAATTCTGTCAAGAAGAGCATAATTTCCAGGAGTCCCCATTAATTGCACATTTAGAACCAGCAAAACCCTGCTAGCTTAAGGTAAATTTTACATCACTGTGTTAACGTACTTAGAAAATGTCAGTCTCCAAGAAATGCAATTACCAAGTCAGTGAAAAATAGCAGGCCTCTGTTGCTAATTTGTTCACCAGCCCTGGTGGGGAATGAGCAGATTCAGTGTGATTCCTAAGCATTTGAAAATTGGCAGAATTCGAGCAGAGATAGTTGAAACCCTGTGTATGCAGTTGAGTTTTTTTCCTCATGAGGGAAGGCTTAGCATTTTAACTAGAGAGCAGGTTAAAAATTTCATTCTTCAACTTTGTATCAAGATTATATTAAATGAGGAAATCTGAAAAACATTTGAGAAAGCTGGAAAAACAAATTTTTATCTTCTTTCATCTCTCCCCAGTGGATAAGTGGTCTGGTTTGTCATACTAGAGAGCCACTCAGTTGTTTTCTCAAATTAGTGAGCTCCTCATGAAATTTGTACCTTGGTCCAAGCCCTATAAAAGTCTAATGTCTTACATAAGTGCTAAGTTAAGGATTTAGCTGAGGCATAAATTGGTGCATTGGCTTTGTATCAGCCACGTACATTAGGGTGCAGTTTATTTTCTGCCTCAGGAAAAAATGTGCTTCTGCTTGTACTCCAGAGCACTATGATGAGTTCAAGCAATCCCTTTTCTTTCTCCTTACTGAGAAAAAGTAGGATAAGTTAAATCTAGCAGGTTAGTGATTGTATCTAGAGGAGCTAACTAGTAAGTGTTGAAACTACTGGAAGAGGAGCTGGTATTTGGACTGATGAGCTTATGGAGATCCCACTTGGGAACAGAATAAATCAGCATTACATGTGGAATTTGTATTTTTTTCCCCCTAACTGTAAAAGAAAAAATTAAAATCTCCTGTAGGTTTGCATTTTATACAGGTCATTATCCCCAATAAGCAGCTGATCCACACAGAGGACTAGGAGACATAGCTTGTGTGCATGTGTATGTATCTGTAAATAAATACACTTCCATAGATCCTTCTTCATCAGTGCTGTTCACCCTTCTGTGCAATTCTGCTTAAGCTATTACTCTGCTTCAACCATTTGTCACAGCAAGGAAGTGCCTGCAGAGAACTGGTACATTACTGTATATTTTCTTGTTGTGAAGTGTTGATTTTAAAGCAGGCAGGCAGTCTGTGGCTAACCCCATGATAAAAATGAATAGACATGGTTTAGGAGGTTTTGTTTTCCTTTTGTTCCATCGTGGTGCCCAGTTTAAGGAATCTTTTCTTGTCTTTCAGCTATGCCATACTCAGCAATAAATTTCTCTCTTATGTTTGGCCTTTTCCCTTCTGGGAGTTTGGAATTCTTTCCCATTTCCATTTCTACATTTTTAAGCTGTGACCACCATCCTATTGCCTGGTTATTAGCTAGCAGGGCAGGTGTGTGATGTTTTCTTTTAGCAAGGATAATGTTAGCACCCAAATTCAGTGGGCAGCACAGTGACCATCCTCTGTTTTACAGACTGAGAACACCACCAAGCATGTTAATTTAAGACCATAGGCTGGAGAACACAGTCCAAAAACAGGTCAGCACAGGCTAAACTGAAATAACATGGAAATGTTATGATTAAAAAATATTAATCTTGCAATAACCTCTATATATAGATCACTTGGATTAAGGGCAAGGCTGCTTTCTGTATACCAGCAATGCACAACTGAGCATTTAAGCATTGATAGCTACAGTTTACAGTTGTTTTACTGCATGAGAAAATATAGATCTAGGAAGGAGGCTTCTGCCAGGCTCTTGGACACACTCAAACCATTACTGCAATTGCAGGATGACACAGAGAAATG
>JAOEGS010019999.1:0-25130 GCA_025447755.1 Corythornis vintsioides
CTCCAGCCCTGGAAAGGTGATGGAACAGCTTGGCCTTGCTGCCATCTCTAAGCATCTGGAGGAAAGGAGGCTTATCATTTCAAGTCAACATCACTTCTACACAGTCTTGGAGCTGACTGTGGCACACTGCTGTGTGTTGAAGCCAGATCTACTGACCACCTGCACTGCACATCTACTTCCAAACTTGGGCCCAGAGTGACCCGAAGGAATAAACTGCCCAGCAGGAGACTGGGGCAGGGCCCATTGCAGGTGGTCAGAGGAAAGACTCCTCCACAGCCCACACCTTTGTTGTCAGAGCTTGCTTAAGCCAGCCTCTGTCTAAAATCAAGCCTGACTTTCAGCCTGTTTACCAAAGGCAGTGCAGACAAAGCCTTGGTCATTCTTTTCTTATCTTCCTTCTATTAAAAGTGTCATCTTCTCATTTTGTATGTTCCAGCAGCAGTTTCAGATCAGCTTTAAAGGGCTCTAATTCTGCCCAGTCAATCTGTAGATAAGGTTGTCTGATCAGATTCTCCACATTGCCCTAGCAAGCTGTTTGACTAGAAGCACAGACAAAAATTTATTCATAGAGCTAGTGATAAAAAGTTCAGAAAAAAACCAACCAACTAAACAAACAAAAACATAAAAGAAACCCCTCAGAATTGTAACAATGGTTTTCAGAAATAGCCATCTGTCACAAACTGCTACTGGCAGCAGCATGAGCAACACCAAACCTGTATTTCTATTATCACTTCATTCTGCTCTACTGTCATAAGCACACCCTCTAGCCACAGGTGCCTTGCGATGCTGGCCATATTCACTAGAAAATCAGAACGCTCAAAGTCACCTGTAACAAAAGCCATGGACACAGACAGCTGTTGTCTACTGAATGGTAAATTTCCTCTGAGATTATTTCAAAGACATTTTATCAGAACAAATGTATTCTTTTATCAATGCAGACATTCAAGACCCTCAAGTATCTTTTTCTAGAAGGACTACAGAACGTAGATGGTGTTAAGGAAAAAAAAAAGCTATAGAAACAGCTTACAATATGTCTTATAAAACTTAACAGACTTAAACGTAGCCTAGGATGACTTTGCTGAATACAGAAGTGTACCTGACTATTTTTTCAGAGAGTGTCTTTGCCCTTGATGGCATTACTAAAATGCAGTGAGTATCCTTACAGGGAAATATGAGCAAAGATGATAGATGGAAAGGAACAGAATCAGGGTGAAGTGCATTCCAACAGCAGGTAGTATACTATGGAAGCAGAAGGGTAACAGATTAATTCAATCTGCAGGAAGATGGTGATTTATATTTTAGCTTGGTCAGATTCCAGAGAAGTTGTATATATGTTAATATCTGTTCTTTCTGATATACTTCTGCTGAGGTGGCCATCTCAGAAGGAAAAAAAAAAAAAAAAAAGTAATTTCCTGTAAAACTCTATTAATGCTACTATAAATGGTTTCTTGTCTTATAAAATGATGTTTCTAAATAGGTACACTTTGCTATGTAACCCAATTTCTGTAAATGTTACCATAATACAAATACATGTAGGAGTATATGGATGCAAAAAAATGCATTTGTAAGTCTCTTCAGTCAATAATTATACTACCTTATACCTACTGTACCTAGAACTAACTTTTTTTCCTGTCCTTCAAAAACCTGGAATAAAGAAAACATCCATCTGATAAGAACAGCGCCAGTTCCAGTCCCAGAATATAACAAAACCAAATATAAGCAAGTGTCCTTATCATTCATCAAATTGAAAACATTTCACCGAGATGATTCAAATTCAATAAACTCTAAGGAGCTGTTGACAGATTTCTCAGTCTTCAAAGACCCTGGCAAATGTCTGCATTTTCATTTCAGAAGCACTATTGAAAGGAGAGTAATTCTTCCACTTCCACTAGAATGAAGGACTTTGACAAACAAAAGTCCTCCTTTCCCTTCCTTTATACTAAGAAGATTGACTCACCCTGACTGAGTGAGGTTGGAAACCCCTATTTTGAAGAAAATTAAAAAATACCACAGGTCAAAAACCTGGACTATGTGAGAGTCCTGTCTTTTATGTTCATTCTATTCTTAAGTTACTTGTTATTTTAAAGAAAAGACTCAAACTTTGGATGGGGATAAAGCAGATTCTGCAGGTATCTCTGAGAAACAATGTACAGTGCCTGCTCTGGGCTGCAGCATCTTTCCAGGTTCTTTGTGCAAGGAAGGCAATACTTTCTGAGGCCAGATATCCTAGGGATGCACAGAGAAGCTTAAATGACTGGTTTATTTGTTTAATTTTCTAGTTTCTATAACCACCTGTCATCCTGACAGCTAAGTGCTCTGATTACAGAAAATTAAAACGCAGAAGAAAACCAAGCAAAAACAGTTAATCAAGTGCTAAACAAAATAAATGGATCTTCCCTCCCACCCTGAATTCGTTCAAATTAATCATTGATTGGAGCTATAACAAAACATAAACTATTCTACTCCATTGCCACCTGCTTGACAATTAATAGGGCAATCCTTAGTAATTTTAAGTTTTTAAGTACCCATTTCTATGCATAAGGTGCAGTAGGCAATAAAAAGCAAGCTAGACAGCACCATTACCTCTCTTAAGACTAATTTATTAAATATATTTTTGAATAAGTTCTCTTATTTCCCTTTCATTTTTATCCAGGCTTCCCAAGACAATGAGGTTTATGTGATCAGGAGAGGTCAGTATTTCAGGGGGAGAAGGAAGTTGATGTGTCTTTGGATCATAGAATCACAGAGTGTCAGGGGCTGGAAGGGACCTAGAAGCTCATCTAGTGCAATCCCCCTGCCAGAGCAGGGGCACCTAGACCAAGTCACCCAGGAACAGATCCAGGCAGGTCTTGAAAGTCTATAGAGGAGGAGACTCCACAGCCTCTCTGGGCAGCCTGCTCCAGTGCTCCATTACCCTCACAGTAAAGGAGTTTCTTCTCATGTTGAGATGGAAATTCCTGTGTTCCAGTTTGTAACCTTTGCCTCTCTTCCTATCACAAGGTACCACTGAAAAGAGAATGGCCCCTTCTACTTGACATCCATCCTTCAGATATGCAAAATCTCTCTCTGCCTGAACTAAGCCCTTCCCTACCTGGGCTAAGCCCTTCCTTTTCTTCTTAGTCCTGGAGAAGAACACGGCCATGCTCTGTTCTGCTTCTAGTTTTTTGGTCACAGAAGAGCATGATCTCCAAAAGCACCTGTCATGTATCTGTAGCCTTCCACGTGGGACACTCCTGACTTCTGCAATGTGGAGCTCATTGCAGTTGGGCAGACCAACTGTTGAACTTGATGGCATCCAAATAAACTCACCAGAAATTTCACACTGGGAATTATGCTGAAGAGCATGCTGAAGAAGCTTGTTAAGATAGGGAGAAATTGAACTGGAATTGAAACTCACTTGAGGTTTATTATGAAAACTCTGTTCCATGTCTAATAAGCAGAAATGAGGACGTTCTGGTTTAGCATGCTGCAATTCCTAAGTGACCATTCTTAGGTGAGTCTGAAAGTCTTTACCAGTTGCTTTTGTCTGCTTACTAATTATATTGATGAGGAAATCTTTGTTGAGCATAAATTCATGTCACGCCATTATAACCATTATTAAAACACCATTAAAATATAAGGCATCTGTAGTGCATTCTTGTCAATCTAACAAGCAATAAAAACTCTGTCTCATGCAGTTTAGTTGTGAAGTGATAATGAACAACATGTTATAAAGTACTAAATTCAAGAGACTATACTAAAAAGTACTTTAACGTACTTCAACAAATGTAATACTGTCCAGATTATAACATTTTATTGGACCAAAAGAAATTAAAACATAAAGATCAACAGATAAGGTAAAAGTTAAATTTCTCTTTATGGACTTACAAAGTGGAAGTGTTTAAAGATAACTGTAATGCAGAAAATCTGCAACATCACCATCACACCTGCCATTAAAAGGCTCGTTTGTACTGAGACATAACTGCCAACTGTGGTTCATCCCTGAATGCATTGATGAGCCTGAGAATGTACCACTTTAGCCTGTTGTGGGCAGAACTATTTTCCCCTTAAAATATAAAATCACGTGTTTTATTTTCTATTCCTTCCATGGATTTAATACAGCTTTAGCCTTCAGACTTTTTGTCTTTGGAGGTTACCAAGTAATCTTGAAAGGATTTTGTGGATAATGACATAAAATAAAATGAGTATAGTTAAACAGAAAGATATCTCATGATTTCAGACTGCAAGTACTACATTAAGAATCTGCAGACAATAAAGATCCTGTGGCCTAGATTTGTCCACAAATGCACTGAGGTGTTTCTTTTTCTACACATACATTTAGACTAAATAGAAAATATTCCCACATAACTCTATATTATTCAATGCAGTTGCAGAAATGAGAATTAAAGAATGATTTAAAGATAGTGGGGTTCAACAGCTGGTCTATAACTTGAATTGAACTAAGATCCTGTAATAATATTCTGGGTTTATGGCAAACAGATTTTTTACTTAACCAGCTAAGAGCTAGGTCTTGAAAATAAATATACTGATTTAGCATATCACTAGTATAGGGGTTTTTTTCTGTGTTTTTCTAATTTAACCACATTTTTTCCTCAGAAGTGTAGCTGTCTACAGGTAAGATCCATCTATGCAAGCATGCCATTATGCAGGGGTCATAAAGTGCATTTTGCAACCCCAGAGATTGCTAATACTTGCAAAAATCTTCCTAGAGCAGATATCACTTACAAGAAAGTAATTCAGATAAGTCATTTTACACTGGACAGTACACTTAGTTTGGGGATTAGAAAACAGCACACCACTAGAACCCACTGAAAAAAGTGAACTAGAGCAACCTTAAATTATGAATCACTTCATGAGGTGAATTAAAATAAGTTCTAGCTAACTACATACTATTTATATTTCAATACAATTTTCTTTCTTTTAATCTTTGTAAGCATTAAAGATCTGTTATGTACCCTAAAGTCCAGATTAAGGCTGTCATCTGTTCAAAATGTTTTTTATAATTTCATGGAAAAGTAGTTAAAGTAGATGTGCCTTCTATTACATATCAAAACATATTTTCTGTTGCACAGCAAAATAAAATCAGGGATGGAGATTGCTTTCTATTGAAAAAAAAAAAGCACTTTATGTTATTAAAGAGAAAGGATAACACTGCATATTTTTCATCTTGCTGTCCTCAGACTAACAAATATGAAAGGACAATATTGAAATCGCTTTCTAATAAAAAAAATGATAAAACAGTCCATAAAAATGGAAATAACTGAAGGCTAGAGCAGTGATTCCACCCCAGTGTTTTCTCTGAGAACATAATACCACAGCACATCAGGTCACATCAGGTTATACAACTTCTTAACAATCTTTATATCTGGAAATGTTTTTATGTTTAAAATTAGAGATTGCATGACTGCTTCAGGGGTAGTGATCAGATTTATAAAAGCAGACATCAGCCTTCCACTACTAAACACAAACTATTGAAGGAGAGATATTGCTTTCAGAGGCTGTTTCATGCTTCATATTGAAAAGCATTGATCTCAGTCTGGTTTCTATGGGCCTAATATTGCACATCAGAAAATGAACAAAAAAAACCCCAACAAAACAAAGGAAAACACTTTGACAGCTTATATTTGTTAACAACTTGGTTGGCTTTCTTGGTACAAAAGGAAAAGAAGACAGAATGGGATCAAAGAACAATTTGCATTCATCCTTCAGAGGGTCTCACATTAGGGCAAACCATATCAGTAACTCAGATGCAAGAATTTTATTTCCTCTTATGACTTATCAGATATTACAAAAAATAATAATAAAAAAATACTCCACATATTCCAATCTGCCTGCTTTCACAGAGCCAAATACACTTTAAAAACACAGTAAAGAGAATAATAAAAGACCAATTTAGATCTCCATAAAAATAGCACTGAGAGGTCTCAGAAAATTGCCAAGGACAGTGGCAATGTTAATTTTTCTGTGCCACAGAACTGCACGAGTTATTTATAGCCTTAAGCTCTTAGTTTAAGTTGTTGCTTAAAGAATTCTTGAATGAGACAATCAAGCATCTTCATGTCTTTGCTAACAAGGAGATTTACACTGCTGTAGTAAAACCTTAAATAAAGAAGCTATATATTATTCTGTTGTACTAAACATGTAAGAGAAGCAGAGGAGGAAAATGATTCTTAAGGAAAAGTTAACGAACTGCCAGAGTTTAAGTGATGTCTTTTTAGATGCTACATCAAACTTACCCCAAACCTTTTATTGACTTCAGTAAGAGCATCCTAAAAGAGCTGTAACAGAGCCTCAAGTAGTTTCACAAATGAATAAAATGACCATTAATTTACACATATGCAAACACACACATAAAAAGCCACATACTTACACACACTATGACTATAGTAAAGGTCTTCATTTCCCAGGCATCACATTCTTTGTCCTCTCCTGTCAGAGGTTCTCCAGCCCATGCATTAGTGCTGAGTGGATTCAGTACAAAGACATTGCAATGCCTAAACCTTTGTTTATTTGTTTCCACAGAGAAAAGTGACAGCAGTCTTGTTTATTGTTCTGAATACTAGCTTAAAAGTTTCATTATTCCCTTTGACTTGGGAAACCTTGATATAGTGTTGGTGTCTAAAAGGAATACATGGAATCTGGAGGAATGCTCTGTGCTTGTTTCATTTTTACTATTCCAGCTTCCAAATAAAAATATTGTCTCCTTTTTGTTTTTAAAAAAAGGTTTCTTCTATTAATTGTATCAAAGAGTTTGATTTTTGATTCAGCAACTAATGACACGTTTGAGTGGATGACAAAGCTGTTCTGCCTGTGGGAATGCAAGTATTTGTCCAAATATATACTTGTATAGGTGCAGTTTTCTTCATTCCTTAATTTTCTCAACAATATACTGTAATTGATACTACTTTTTTTTTTACAACATATTATGTTAGAAATTCCTCTATGTGAATAAATATGAACGTCTGGGGTTTATGATGTTTATTTTGTTTTGTAGGAAAATAACAGTAAGTTGTAATAATGTTTTATTCTGCTGAATACATTAGCTGTTAGATGTGGAGAGTGCCTGGCACTCGAGATGGCAAAAGTGTCTAATAATAGAAGGAGGAGATGGAGCCTGGCTGACAAAAAGAGGTAGAATACCTGGCAGCTGTGATGGATGACCTAGTAACAAAGATGAAGAAGTCTTAGCAGGAGTGCAGAGAATAAAACACAGGGTAAAAGGAGAAGAGACAAAAGGGAGGAAATGGATCTGAAGTGGCAAAAAGGCATTGTTCAAAGGAGCAGGGAAAAAGTCATGCTCTTCTTGCCACATAGCAAAGGACAGGAGAGGAACCTTATCTTAGGAAACTGCCAAGATACCTTTGTCATTGTTTTTCCCTGTTGGGGGGGGATGAAAATAAAGACAGTAATTAGGGAATTTAAAGTAACAACTACAGAAAATCCAGTAATGAGAAATAAAATTAGTCTAGTTCACAAACCACAGACCATGTCTGACAGACACACTGTTCTTTTGAGAGTCATAACAAGACAGAAGTGCATCAGATGTAGCAGATTCTGAAAAATAAAAACTATCAGAAAAAGTATATGAATTATCTTGCAATCTGCCCTGTATGTGGAATTATTTTTATGGGCAAATTGTTATTAATTAACAGTATACTGAAGCTGTATCATTTTGCCCCATGAACAGCAGAAATAACAGTTTAAATGGACAATTAAAAGACATTGATGATAATGGCTTTATGAAAACAGCTTTACCAAAATGTAAGAACAAAATATTTGTTCTTTTTTCTTTTTTTTTTAATGACAGAATTGAGGTTTCCTTTACACGATGTCACTTGACATGATCACAGACAATTTTTCCCTTTCCTTTTCCTTCACTGGAGGTCCCTTCCAGCCCTAGCCCTTCTATGAGTCTATGACTGTAAGCCAGCACTCCGTGGGGAAGAGCAGCTGATTGCAGGACTCTTGCTTGTTGCTGAATTTAGAAGCATGCACCCAGTGACTAATGTGATTGCAAGCAGAGAGAAAAGGTCTCATTAGTTAAAGCAAATGAATGTTTCTATGGAAAATTCCTATGTCAGGTTGGTTAATTTGTCTTTGCACAGATGGTCACTATTAGGTGTTTTATTTTCTGAATGCTCAGCTTGATGACCTGCTCACTAACTGATGGACATGCTGCTCAGCCAGAGTAACAGCAGCCATGAGCAGGAGCTGCATTTTGGACACAAGAAGTGCTATTCAGTGCTAAGCATTCTGCATACGACAGCTACTTGAGATGTTACATTAGGAACCCGGTCTTGCAGAACATTTTCACACTTACTTTGCCTGTTCTTGTCTTCCAGTGGCAAAATGGAATTCCTTTCTTGACATAAAAGTTAGGGTGATACATTTAAAAAGGTTTGCATTTTCATATCCAGTAGTGATGCCTGCTGAAGGAAAATCCAGAGTTAAATTCTGATTAAGATACCATAGAATAAGGGAACATATGTTGAGTATAGAATGAGGAAAATAAAGACATGCTGATCTAAATATCTTACTACAACTTCTTTCATAATGCATAAGAATCTTGAACAGTTGAATCTAAACATGAGGGGCTGATCTCAGCTTAACAACTCTTTTTGTAGTTCTAAGAGGGAAAATTTTCTAAAATGTACATAAAATGCTTTACAAATATTTAGCATAACATTGTACTTAGGTTCTTATATATTTGTTGTGAGGAGAAAATATCTTTTACTGTTTTTTTATGTAATATTTTTTTCAGAACCAAGACTCATTCTTAAGAGCCTAAACATGAATTTTGCATCCCAACTTCAAGATCCTGTTACATGAGATCTTGACCATTGTAGAGAGAGGCAAAATACAAAATGTAGACATAGATACTAGCATCCTAAAAAAGTACAAAACCATTTAACTTTTAAAAAAGGCATTGAAATGATGAAGTTGACACAAACAATTGCACACATGCTTTTAAAATGCCACAGCTATGTTTTAATCACAACTTTGCCATAACTTTCTGCAAATATTTGAGAACTAATTAGATCTTGAGATCAAATACTCAAGTTCTTTCCTCAGAAGTGATATGTTTTCCCCTGTATTGGACAGATAGAGAAAGGTAAAAGAGTCTCTAATTTTCCTTACCCTCACCTTCTCACAAAGCAATTCAGTGAAGCAGACAATAATCTAATTCCACTCTTCACAGGCCTGATCTATTCTTCCACAGACTGAAGTGATGAGAGAAAAAAACCCCAGTTAAATGCAATTCTTTCCTGGTGTTCCTGTGTCTGTCTCTATACATTCTTGCAATCAAACACACTATGTGCATATAAAATATGACTGTTTATAAATGTATTTTCAGGGAAGCATATATCTTTCACTGTGCTTGTCAGCAGGAGTTTCTGACACCCATTAAGCAGTCTCCATTCTGAGTCTGCTGAAAACAAAGATCATTAACTCATATACATTTGAGATGATCACAGTTTGCTAATGTTAACTTACTAGAGACTGTAAAATTACTATCATTTCCTTTGGGTTAAGCAAGTTATTATCCTATTATCCCTAATTCTGAAATCCTGCACATATGAACAAGAGAAGTGTGAGACCAGAACCTCTGAATATCCTTTGACAGAAAAATGCCCTGTTGGTCTAGTCTAGTATTCTCCTAATTATATTTTATATGTTTGTTTTGAAATAAGCATAGCTGTGGCTGTAGTCAAGGAGGGGATAGCAGGCTGAGGGGGTTGTTGGTCTGATCCAGCATAGCTGCTTTCTCCAGTCTCAGGGAGGATGGAGGCATGGGACTGGCAACAAGTGAGGCATGGGACACTGAAGTCCTTGGCAAAGCATCAGCACTGGAGGCTTTCTGACAAAGTACTGACACATACTATGATATGAAGCACAGATCCCTGTGTGAGAAGTTTATCTTCCAGGATCAAAGCCTAGTTTTACAATTATGCTGATGAAGGTATGATTTATACCCACCACACTTCAAATTACCTTCCTTTACTGCTTTTACTTCCTTCAAGGCACTCAGAACTTAAATAGATCTTGTCAGCCTACCATCTGCTTCCAGTGGCAGCCAAGGGGCAGGAACATTTATAACAACAGCAGTGAGGCTTGAAAATGACATCTCTTCCATGAGTATTCATCAGTAATTAGGAAAAAAGGCCTAAATGACAAAAGGAAATATTTTTATTCTGAAAAAGAGAAGCTATTCTTTTGAGTTCATTGAGGCAAAAATGGGAAATGTTTAAGGAACCTTCATGCATCAAAGAAATGGGATAGGGGAAGTATCTGGGGAAGATTCAAGGTCACTTGGTGCATGTTTTTGTTTCTGTCTATACGTGTAAAATGTTAAATGTGAAGCACTCTTCAGGAGACAATGCAATGGTAACTTTAGGAGGGACAGAGGAGCCACTGACCAAGGCAAGTTTAGATAGAACATACAAGTCATACAAGAACACTACAATTTAAAAACTGTATTTAGGAACTGGAATTTTAATCCTTCAGTAAGGCCTGAAATTCTAGAAAATAAAATTGTCTTCCACATCTCCATTTAGAACTAACTAAAATCAGTGGAAATTTACAAAGAAAGCAAAACACAAAAAGGATTTCTGATGCTCAAGTCCTTTAAACTGCAGTTAAACAAAGACTGCCACAGTGTTTAGGAGCTGAAGCTCATGTGTTCTAGATTTTCATTTAAAGACTGCACTGAACTGCATAGTAATAATTAAGCACTACAAATATTGCATGCACAAGCCTGCACAAAGCATTCTTCCTATTAAATTCAGGAATTTTTTCTCTATGCATCATGGTATTTATCCTGCTGTTTCTCTACCTCTTAGCTATCAGATATTTTATCATTTATGCAGCCATAATGAAATATGAAATACTAAAAAACCCTCCAAAAAAACAGAGGCAAGCAAAATTCTTGGCATGTGAAGGATATCTGAAAATAAAATATAGATTAAAAAACCCCTTAATTTTCTTCTGCAGAAGCAGCAGCCCTGCTTGCTTGTCTGCTGTCAGTTTGTACTGGCGTCCAGACAGCAGAGGACTTACAGAATGTGCAAATTCTACCATGAAGAGGTGACTACAAATATGGCATAAAGTGCCACCTCTCCACAGAGATCTAACTTTAGACAAAGTCTTTTGCTGGGTTCACCTTGTCCTATAATATGAGTATAATATGTTTTCTGAAACTCTAGCTGTTTCAGAGAAATGTAGGCTGTGGGCAGCTGATGATTCAGTCAGTCTTGACATCAAAGCAGTGCATCTACTTTCCCTAAAGCCCCAGTGGAAAGCTGGTTGTACCTGTCTTCCTTAGGGAATCTGATAAGGTTAGACATTATTTTTAGCATGAGTCTAGATAATGCATTATAAAATATGATAGCTCAAGAGCTCGAAAATTTACACAAAATGGAAATTAATAAGAGGAGTAATTATATACTATTTATCTGCTAACAGATGTAGAGCAAAAATTATTCTTTTTTTCTAGATTAGTGTTTAGGAATCTAAATGCTACTGAAAGCTTTCAGTAGAAACTTTGCTTCTTGCATTTGTGTTAGTCAAATAATAGTTTTCACATAGATTCAAGGGTGCTTCTTTCGATGTAAGCTCCTATATACAAAAGTATTTCATAGTAAACATGGTCCTTATTCTTCCTAAAATATTTAGGAAGCCGTGCTGGTCTGTTTTTCAGGAGGATATTTTTAAACTCTGATTTTTAGTTTTTAAAAATGAAATAAATGGATAATCAAAAAGGCAGAAGCAGCTGCTTAGAGGGTTGTGGCAAAGTAAACGTCCTGAAATCTGTCCCTAGGTATGCCTGTGTGAATAATCCCTCAAATCATTTTCTTCTCAAGCATGGGAAGCTGAGGCCATTTCAGTCCCTGGAAGATAGTGCCCACTGATGGTCTCCCAGACAGCTGTCAGTTGTGATTCACAGCTGACATGAACTGAAGCCCATTCACAAAGTCAGTTTGGTTACAGCCACCCTGTTCCAGTGCCTATAGGAGTTTACTAGCACAGAGCTGGACCATTCCATGGATCATTTGTCCTCCTGGCAACCAATAATCTGAGCAATACTTGCAATGTACTGGAGAAGCTGTAACCTACAGCTGGGAAAGACTTGCATCATTTCATATACTGGGATATTTCTACTTTCCTCACCATCTCAGACCAAAAACTTCCCTATTTTGATACTACTGCTAGAATAGAACTGAATAAAACAGTACAATGATCTTCTTGTTTAATTAAATGGTATAGATGTAACCATACAGTTCACAAATGACTCTTCACAAGCTAATTTACTAGTGGCAACAGGAGACAACTCTCAGAACTATGAAATCCACTTGTCCTCTCCACCAGCAGTGGTCAAAGAAGCACTATAGATCCATCCTATGCAGTTATGCTTAGAGACCTCTTTCCTCGGGACAGAAATTATGCTTTAAACCATGGAACTCATCTTCTGTGCTAAAATCATCAATACTTTTCCAGCCAGAGTCTGAACTGGATGCCAGGGGGATATTTTGTATGAGTGGACAAAATGCAAACACAAACATTAAAGCCTGTAATTACTCCTCCAATTGAGTTTTCTTTAGTTCCTCTGTAGCAGGGGTGCTTCTGTTATTTTATTTGTAGTAGTTTTCACTGCACACAGTATTGATTCTAAGTAGGCTGCCACTTCTGCTTATTTGATGCCATTTAGAGATGTCTGAAGAAGTATGCTAACATTAAGAACCCTGTTACTCAAGCACCACTTGTTTTTTCTCCATTGGGAAAACTGTTGTCTCAGCAAAAAAAGAAATGGAACTTAGTGCCTAGGCATGTTCTAGTCATGGCTTTATTTACCAGGAATCAATAGGTTTCCTTTATTGCTTCCATTATCATACATTCATACAGTTTAAAACAAAAGGATGACATTTTTGGGGGTTTCATTATTGGGTTCTCCCTGCAGGATAACTATTAACTTGATACAATCTTAACCCATTATATTTGCTCTCCTTTTAAGTTGGATCACTTTTGCATTTGTTTAAAAATGTAAGATTATAATCTAGCACTATATTTTAATCACAAAGCAGCAAACACAACAGCCAGTTGCTTGCTATTCCACAGACCTTTCTACTCCTGGCCTCACATTGCTTTGGTTGGCAAGATCAGTTGTGTTTTGGCTGAGATGTGAGGTATTATTATCTTAAATTTAACCTTGTCACTACTTAAGAGAGAATAAAGTTCACGGTTCAAAACTCTCCAGGAAAAACTCCTTGATAAGCGTTTTAGATCATAATTATTTTATACAGCCTAACACGGGCATTTCTGATGCTCTCTCTGTTGAGACTGTTTCTGTCAGTCAAGATCCAGAGCTCATTTTATTCTCTGCCTTGCACTCCTCAGTCTGGAGGGTGAATGGTGCTGGTGACCTACTTTAGCACATTAATGTACACCCATGCTTAAACAAAGTGGCACCTGTATTTTCAACTTCAGTTGTCACTCACAGGCTGACTAACAGCCTCAGACACCCCAAGGTGAGCTGATGCCATTTTTGACCATCACAGCCCATTTCAATACCAGAAGATTTCAGCTCTATGCAGACACGCTGCTTGAGCGGTTCAGCAGCTAATATCTTTATTCATAAGCACTATGTATTTAATGTTTCATTCTGACACTTCTGTATGGTATGATGCCATAATATTTAGTAAACTAATCAATTTTGCAATGCTTAGTTTGAAATACACTAGCTATCATTTTGTTTTGCACCAGATGAAGCAGTATTTATAAAGCATACAATTTTAAGTGATTCAAAGGGCATAACTGTTACTTCACCATGGCTTTTGAGGGTAACACTCTCTTTTTCATTGATGGGCTGAAATCATGTTCTGTTTTTCATGACACTGTCAGAAAGGACAGCATGTCTTCACTAAGCAGACACACTTCCAGTGCATGAAAAAGATCATTCTTGATAAATCTTGTTTGCTGGCATCCATACAAAACCTTTTATGCTAATAAGACTAATAATTACATTTACAGTAGCACAGAAATTAATAAAAATACATTATTCCAATTCTTCATCTTATTAATGGCATTGTTCTCTTCTTCAGGGTGCTGATAAAGAATGCATACAATTAATGAGTAAAAATTGACCTATTATTTATACATACCCAGAGCTAGACGTGAAAAATAGTTCATGTTTTTATAGAATAAAGAATTTAAACCATACCTTTGGAAGGAATTATACACGTGTGCATGTATAATTTTAAAGACTCACTGAAAAATACAATATTCATTTTCTCTATATCACTTAAAATACAACTATCCATTGGGCTGATGGGAAAGAATTAATATTTTTAACAGAGATAAGCAGTGTCTAAGAGAGTTCTCTCCTATTATGCTGTGTGTTATCCATTTGTCCTAGTCATTCCACATTCTGAAGTACATAAATGCTCCTCATAGTTGCAGCTTATGGTCTAGGACATGGCAGACAGACACTCATGCTGTAAAGATTAAACAGAATTGAACCAAGATGCTTACGTAATGTGTTACAATCCTGCTGTTATAACCTTGACACAAATGCATAGTTAATTTGATAGCAAAGACTTTGTCAAATGACAGCTCTCTCTTTTTATTCATTTTCACATATCTTCCTGCATTGACCTTGCTTTGAGAAAGAAAACTTTTAAGGAAAATAATAATTACCTGTCAGAGATATTTGTCAAAGACTTTGTTCCCTAACAACTATTTATTCACAGCTGACTGTCAAGAACCAGGTTTCTGTTAATATCTTAGATTAAGTCCTTCTATTTTTTCAGTCTAATGACGAATTTTATTGTCGGATTATGGTAAAGCAATGGAAATGTGTTGCTACCCAATGCCCTTATAAATAAAGTTATACTCAACCCAGCGAGCAGGAAAAACATCCTCAGGAGAAGGAATCCAAGCAGAAGAGCCTCCCTCCTCAGCAAACTTCCACCTTTATAGTGAGCATGTCACCTGTGGGATGGGCTACACCTGGATCCAACTCCAGTTACCTTCCCTGACTGGAAGCTGCTGATGGCCTGCAGACCATGGCAAGCCTGGGAGTCTGTCCAGGGACACCAGGACAACCTGAAAAGAATACAATATGGCTGTAATACCATTTAAAAAATACTCCAATGGAGAAGTATTAAAAATAACAACATAAAGCATTTAAACTGGAGAATTATTTTTACTCCAAACTCACTAGAGAGGTTGCTGAATTTTCATGTCCCCCTGGGAGACTTAATTATTTAATTGCTTGCTTTCGGTTTTGTTTGTTTGTTTTGTATTGCTTTGGTTTTGTTGTCTTTCTGCTATTGTTATGCTTTTTCTTTTTTTTTTTTTTTTTTTACTTGTGATGTTGCAGAAAATTAAAAAACTATCAGAACCAGGGATAAATACTTTGACATTCATATTCTTTCGTTTTTCTTGAAATAACTCAAGATGACAAAGTATTCATTTGATTAAAAGATCATTTTTCATAAATGTGCATAAATGTTCTATTTCATACTCTTCTCTACAGTTATCTGCTATCATCCTGAACCTTAGAAGACACTCCTTTTCTTTTTCTTTATCTTCAGTGAACCTCACTAGGACCATCCTCCAGCACTGCTTCCCAAACAGACAAATGCCTTCCCACACTTTTTCAGGGAATCCCTATTTGCAGGTTGAAAAACCTCCTGAAGAACTTCCACAGAATGGATGGTGTATGACCGATTTCCCTTTTTATCTGTTGTTCTCACAGGCTGCCAACAGCAGCAAATACAGATTCTTGATGGCTTGTGTGCTCCATCCTGCAGAGAGCAGCTGCAGTCTCTGGGGAGTAGCAGGAGCAGAGGTAATACATTAGAGGTAGGGCTGGTCCTGAGACTTGTGTCCCTGTCTGCCATTACTCACAGAGGTAAATTTTATGATGCTGCCATTTCAGATGTTTCTGGTTTAAGAACTCACTGCTGCAGATGTTGTTTCCTCTTTCAGTAGCCCCCGGAGTGTCTGAGCTATTACCTGATGTGATTGATAGTGGACGTGGACGTGGCCTCCATGCTGCATGGGACATTCTAGTGAAACTGCTGTCATTTACTGGTAAATCTAATTTGAGGAAAGAAACCAACTGCATCGCACATTGTGTATGTATTAGAGAAATAAAGGAACCAAAACAATAATAAATCAAAGTAATGAAAGCAGTAGGTTTCCTTCTGTGGAACCAGAGACTGCTCAATTGCAGGCCCTCTCAATTGTGCCCAAGCTCTCCAGACGCCAGCGGCCTTCTAACGGTCTCGTTGTGAATTTTCCTTCTGTGAAACACAATAAAGTAATGTTCTGAAAAACAATGAAACCAATCAATTTCCAAATTTTTAACACAGTAATAAAAACATATTTCATTTGATTTATGTCTCAAGCATAGCTGTGGCTGACATAGACACAGTCTGGAAGTCCATAACCAGTCTCATACTCTACTAGGGATGTTTCTGCACCAGAACATAGCAATTGTGAACACTAGGTACATGAAAACTTTATGACTTCGAATTCTTCCCTTTCATTCTGTGTAGCCCTTCAAAGCCTATTGAAAGGCATCACAGGTGTTTTAATCCATTTCATTTACTTCTTGTATCACTTTCATATAATCTAGAAAAAAACACAACAGTTAATTATTGTCTGTTCCAAAGATAAGGCAGTTATACAGATGATGAAAATCAGATATTAATTAGTCCAAATCTAAGTGTCTCCCAACACTACTTGAGTTTCACTTGTGGTTAGACCAGAAATTAAACAAACCTTTAGTGAAGGACTGAAATATTGCGATAAAATTTACTTTTATGTATGCAAATTTTCTTTATGGGTTCCAGATGGAACTGGAAATGATAAAACACCAACAGGATTTGTTGCAGTATTTCAGAAATAAAAGCAGAAGAGCTCTAAATTTTCCAAGAAGAACTCTTCTTGCAAAATCTCCAGATTTTGGCGATTTCTAAAACTAAAACTATTCAAAGAGGTCAGCTGAACTCTGTCTACTCATCAAAATCTGCTATATTTAGATCAATGGAATCTAAGTTTTAGGCTGGACTTGATGATCTCAAAGGTCTATTCCAGCCTCAACAATAATTCTATGTAATTCTGTGTAAATAATGAACATTTATAATTTTACCTACTTTAATGAAAACTCATTTCAAGTGTGTTTTCAGTGGCAACCAGAATGAAAAGATAAAATAAGGAGACATGGAAGACTTGGAAAAGTGTGTGTGCATAGAAGTGAGAATGCAGAAACATTTTTTTGTGATAAAGTTATGAGGGTTATAGGGAAGAAAACAGATCTGTGCTTTGTGGTGGTTTAAATATATATTAAAATTATTAAGACTTTTGGTGACTGAAGTCTGCCAGCAGGGCTTTGGTGCCTTTGATGTCACATCAACCCACTTGCTCAAAAGCAAAGAAATCTAAATAAACCAGAGCTAATTTGGTACATGCAACCTTGTTATGATTTACAAAAATGTGGTACAGCATTGTACGCTGAGAGTGAGTCAAGAAATTAATGTGGATCTTTTAAAATACAGGATTGCCACATTCCCAGGAAAGCTGTAATCTGACATGGCCGTGTAATTTGCTCTTTATAACTCCTAATTCTCTTCCTGCTTTATCAAGAAACTGGACTACCTTCCATTTGCTCTTTGTAACTTGGAATAATTAAAAATCCATTATACTTCCGTCTCTAATGACAGTACATAAATTAAGTGTCAGTAGTGCTGAAACACATGCAAAACATGATATGACCCCTTCACAGTGTCCCTTATCTGCAATGCAAATTTCTCCTGGGCAATCTGAAATGCAGCGAATATTTTTCTTGTAGAACCCGATCTTTTACAGCTAGGTAGTGTTCATTTGTTGATTCACAGTACAGGGCTTACTGAGGTGTTTATTTTTGCTAATTATATGTGCTCTTCTCTAGTTATTTTTGTACTCCAAATCTCCCAGTAGTCAGTCTCAAGGATGCCTCATTGCCTCTGAGCACCAAAAGCTGCAGCCAAATTTCTTTTTTAAAGTGTCATTTTCAGTAACAAGAAGATGCAAGATGAAGCCAATTCTGCTGAAGTGTGTGTGGTATATACCCTTTTTTTCCTCTTTTCTGTTTACTTATTTCTATTTTAGATGTAGGAAATAAAAATTACCAGGTCCATTGCTTCTCAGAACTCTTTGACTCAAATCAAACCTCACAATTGTGAAGTTGCATGAAAGCATAGCTCACAAAAAAAAAAAAAAAAAAAAGAAAAATATACAATATACTCATAACATGAGACTAAAAAGACTGAAATGATCATAATCTGTACATTGGATACTATGAGATGTTCTTATATTTGATTATGAAGAACATCATATAATTTGCTACATCCCTGCGTAGGTTTTTCTTTCTAATATAATTCCAGTTAGAGTTCTTTGGGGAACCAGTATGTTGAACAAAAAAAACCCCACGTTTCAAGTGAAGACAACATGAATCTTTAACCTACTCACCTCCTACACTGTGCTTGAATGAGGAAAATATTTAATTTTATCCCTTAGGAAACTAGGACACCCTGAAACCTGCTCCTGATATGATCTCAAAGCTGCACGTTAGGTGGGGTGGAAGGAGGAAATTAATCAGGATTTAGACAAGTATCTGACCTGGGCTGTCAGTCAGCTTTGATGGTGTTTCCAATGAAAAACTGGTTTATACTGAACTTTCTGTGTAATCACTAAGCCAAAACACTTATGAGGAAGCTGAAAATATAAGGAAAGGAAGGTAACTGTGGGATAGTTCGTAATGGGGTTATAAATTGGTTTCTCTTTACCAGTTTAAGGTCTCCACTTTGGGATTACAAAGAGAGAATGATTTTTCTTAGCCCTGGCTTAACAATTTTTGAAGTGGTGACAAGGCAGCAGGAAGGGGATAAGGCAAAGCTTGTGAGATAATAATTGCTACAAGGACTTTGGGAAGAACAGACAGAAAAAAAAACCCTTTTAAATGTGAATGTTGCAGTAAGTACTAGAGAAAGATAAAAGATATTACCCCCCACTCTTTCCAGCTGAAGGTTTTAAGAGAGAGAGAAAAATATTTTCTTCACACTTTTTGGTTGTGTCTGTGAGTTTATAGGAACTTGTCACACATCCCAATATATAATGTCAAGATTCACAGATATATATATATTTTTTGTGCTTGTATAAAATAGTAGTCTTCTGTAGAGAATAATCCATTTTTTTCACTTTCAGAGCTACTTTGCTAAAGTTTGCTGCCTACAGCCACCAGGTATCTCCTAAGAAATTATTTTAAGCAAACAATGACAATGGACAAAATATCACCAGAAGTAGAATAAGTAAAAGCAAACTCTGCATGCTCCTCAAAATAAGTGTCCTTTTAGGTAATAAAAGAATCCCAGTTGTGAATTCCTCTGGCTCCAATTCTCTTCAAAGTTGCCTTCTGCTTTTGAATGCTTCTTTTCCTTCCCCTGTGCTTGTTCCCTACGTGCAGCTGTTAAAGGTATTTTTAGGTACAGACAGAGATTGCCTGTAGCACCGACTAAATGAGACTGTCACATAGGAAGGCTGTAAATGCACAAATAATAAAGCAAAATCTAAGACTTTGGCTACTGCCACCTGTTCCCAATATCCTCTCACGGCCCCTGGCAAAGAAAGAAGCTGAAAATGAAACAGTTTTTTCAGTTGCACAAGGGGGTGTTTTTGCTGGGTGGTACCATGCAAAAGGTGTGTCCAGGGACCGTTGTGGAGGTAATGTGGGTAATGTGGGTAATGCTCATGTCTCTTGGAATAAAGATGTGTTAATTGCTCTTAAGAAAAGTAAAGGACAGTGAAAGTATCAAAACATTTAAGAACAACAAAATAAAAAGAGAGTCAAGGCTTGGGTAGTTAAGGATCATTCCTGTTGCTGTCAGGTAGATGATGGAGGAACAAGTGGCAAAACAATATATATTTTTTTAAATGATCTAGAATAAGAGTTTAATTCTTTGTCACTGCATGGCTTGAGGTGATACTGACCATGAACATCTGGAAAAAGGGACATCTGATAATGTTCTTATAGCCTATTTGTGGAAGGCAAATACAGTGGGTCAATCCTTGCAGTGGAAATGATGTTCAGCTGCCCAGATGCTGGCTGACTAAAGCTGCTGCTGCAGCAGTTGTCCATTCTACAGTCTCCTCCTAGAACCTGCATGACAGATCAATACTCTGAAAGTCCTCTTTTCCAAGTGTAATTTTAGAGTAAAACCAACATAATTTAGAAAGAAACAAATCAGAGAGCAAGGTTAACTTTAACCTACTAGAAGAGGTGTACAGGAAAACATCTGGAATATGCCAGCTGGGTGTGAAGTATAAAGGTCAAGTTAATTAACCTTTGTCTATCTTATCTTAACCACTCCTGAGGCCATGTGAAATATTCACACAGAAAACAAGCTCCTTTGCAGCTCTGCATTACAACCAGAGAAAGTGAAATGAACCCAGCACTCTTTTGTTGTTCTTATTTTTTAACATTTTGAGCTCAATGAATGCACTTGTTTTCTGAAACTTCGCTTTGGAAATGATTTACAGCTCCCTTGCTGATTTGGCAGCTGAGAAAGGAGAGAGGAGGGGATGTGCCTGTTGCAGGGAAAGTAATCCATCAGGTAGAAAGAGAAGACATCTGATAAAATAAACCCCCCAAAATGGATGCAAACAATTGAGTATAATAAGAAAAGGGAGATGAAAGAAAGGTAGCACAACAGTGTGATGGTTCCTACTGCAAATAAAAGACTCTTGAAACAGCCCACGTTGAGGGACAAACTCATTATCAGTCATAACTGAAACCCTGATTTAATAAATTAATGTGCCTCAAATGCTAGGTAATCTAGTTAATAGTTTAGTTAGTTGATGTAAGGAGTGTTGCAATACAAAATTGAAAGTTTTTATTTGAATGACCATGTAACCACATTTCAATTAAATGTACAAATAAACCTTTAAACATTATATTTTTATAAGGTCACACTTAAAACTGTGAAAGTTTAGAACACAGTTTAAAAGTTTCTTCTCCTTCATTAAGTATTCCCATGAAAATGCACTGCAGAGGGATACACCATATCACAATAGTGTTGGATAATTCAAAATTATATGGCAAGATGTGTTATGTCAGGGTGGCCTAAGGTGGATAGCCTTTAGTCAAAATTTAAAATGTCTAGTAGCTGTTCAGATTTATTTTGAAAAGTCATGAAGATTTTCAGCTGAGCACTAAAAGTGAAATATGAACTGCATTTTGAGGCTAGTGCTTTGAAAGTGCAATGTGCATTAATATTTAATTTCTAATATAATGGTTTTATAATCTATATTTCTATAAAGTAGCAAGATGTTATAATCAAGAACTATGGCATGTTTGTAGTGTAGGCTATTTTTACACATGAAGTTGTGGGTACACTTAAGGGATCACAATGCACACAGATTTTCATGCTGTCCAAAGACAGACTTTTTGTTAAAAACAGACATGCAAGTACATGTGGATCATTGTCTGAATATCTGAACATATTCCTGAGCCTGTATTTCACAACAGTTTGCACAGAAAAGGATAGCAATTAATTTATTATTATCAGTGAAGAAAAGACAATATACAGACTAAAGGATGGGTTAATGGGCAACTGAAAGTGTTTCTTTTTAATTTATTTATAATTTTTTTAAAATATTTTTTTTTAAGTTCAATTCATTCATACCACTGCAGAATCTTTCAACTGCCTTAGATAGAATTCCTTTGCCTTCAGTATTCCTTGTATTTACTAATACAAAATATAGGGTGTACCAATTACAGAATCTAAATTATGTATCAAATGCCATTTATTACGTAAATATGTGTTTGACTTTGCTGTCACTTAGAAAATTAATGAATTTAATTTCCTTAACTAACCCCATAATAAAGTGACTGAACTATGACTGACATGTGGGAAGATTCCATGTCTACCTGAGGTCTGACCTGTCCCTACTGTCCATGGCAAAAGGGGGTGGATGATGTAATTGTTTTCTTTCTCCTGCAGCTGCACTTAGGTGGGGATGGGAGATGTTGGCAGAGCATCTCTGGATGGATTAATATCCTTGGACACAAATATCTGTTAAGAGCATCTGGGGAGTCTGCATCAGCTCAGAGTATTTCCCTCTAAATTACAGTGGGGGGAAAGGTGAATACAGAAGGAAAAGTAATCACTTGATAGTAAATATCCTTCCAGCATCAAGAAATACTTGACCTGAGTAATGGTTTTTCATATCTGAGTGATGTGATCAGGAAACCTAGGTGAGGAAGAATCTCTTCAGCAACCAGCTGTCTAGAGGCCACCCTGAGAGCAAGCTGCAGTGAAACCCTGCTACAGGTGGTCACAAAGCAAAACAAACTGGAATCTGGGCACTGTGATGTTGCTCAGCTGCAGACAGGACCTGTCCCTCCTGGACCATCAGAATAAACCTCAGAAATTAAGCAGGGTCAGTCTAGTGCCCTGGAAACCAGAAAAGTAGTCTGCCTGCTGGTACCAAGTAGTTAACACTATTTTCTTATTATTATCTGTATTATTATCTGTGTGTTTTTCCTAAGCTATCTCATTTTACATCTACAAAGGATTCCTTGAAAATCAATTCTTCTATAAAAATGTTTGCAGTTGCAGTGTATCGGTTTACGTTGGTGGGTAGGGTTTGCTGGGTTGTTGTTGGCTTTTCTGGCAGGGATTTTAGAAATGAATCAGAGATTATAAAGCAGAATAAAGATCAGCTCTGAAAGATAAGATACACTGCTCACTATGTTTTGTATGAACTAATCTCTAGTGCCTCTTTGGGAAAAAAATGTCAACTGAAGCTTATAGTCCATTGGATACATTAGTAATGACTACTTATTAATCATAGAACCTCTTCTAATTAACAGAGTAAATTCTAAAATGGATATAAATTGAAAGTATCCAAGAGTAAAATACATTCAGTTATGAAAAGTGCCCTTGCATTTGCTGAAATATCTATGAAGATACTATTTTTGTGTGTCACAGAAATAATCTGTCTCATTTCTCTTTCATTTGCTTAGAGTCAACAAGAAAAGCAGTGCCAGTAGCTGGCACTTTGCAAGTGACACATCTGTGTCAATCTTGCAGATTATTATAGGCATGGCTAGTAAAATTGCATTGCTGTGGATGCTGCTGTTGCCATTGCAGCTGTTGTGTAGCAAATCTCTCAAAAAATAAAAGGGAGAAGGCAAAATGAAGAAAAAGGGAAATAAATGGCTCAAGGAAAAAAAAATTTCATTTAAAAATAAAAAAAAAATCAACCAGATTTATTTCGTGACTAAATATTTCATCATAAAACCAAATTTCACCAAATCATGATCTCCTAGTACCATATTGATATGCTGCCCATTTTGACATTAATATTCTGCTTCACTGTAGATAGTCCTTTGAAAATATTGTGATTGCTAGGAAGTGTTTGCCACCATGACTACATTCCTCACACTTCAAATCTAAAACACTGTGGTAAACATTTGAAAAATACTTCAAACTGTAGCTTCTATAATTATCATCCCTGACTTTACAAGTACCACACAACAGAGCAAAGCTTTGAATCACCTTCTGCAGCTCCAGCTCTTCACACAAAAATGTTTTTCTGCTCCACTTCAAATTCCTCATTTTTTTTTTTCCATGAAGAAAAACTGCTACATTAAGAATCCATTTATGTCCCTAGATTCCTGACACATAACATGTATTTTTATTTTCTGTTGTATTTTGTTGATGATATTCCAAAGAGCACTTCATTCTGTGTGATACTGGTATGAACTTTTCCATTCCTCTATCTTTCAGATAGGTGCAATATTTTATTTTGGGATTATAATTACTGATAAAGACCCATTAGAACCATTTTTACCCATTGCTATTGTGGGTAAAATGAAGAACATGTTGTCAATGTCACCTGCTCTGGCACTTTGCAGGAAGCAATTTAACAGCAACTGTGGGAAATGAGATCATAAAGGTTAACAGGGTTTAGATCATAACAATCATTTTAATGGAGTTTTAGAGATTCAAGTTGTATCCTTTTATTTATATATATTTTTTTAAGGGTATTCTGAAGGTTTATAAAGGAAATTTAATGATGTGCATGCTTGTGCATGAGGAGAGTTGGTGCATCAGTATTCCAGCACTGAAAGCACACCCAAGGAAACCTCTTTGCAATAAGTTAGTTGTTGGTGCCTTTAGGGTACAATAGTTATCTTATCTGGGAGCCATGGCAACGCTGAGGTGCAAGATCAAGTACAGATTGAGTTCAAAGGATCAGGTTGTCAAGCAACATCTCAAATGAACTCAAGCCTGGCATGGATCTCCAGATATATCTATGCAAGTTAAAGCAAGGCCTTTAAACTGTCATTGTTATTTAATCTTGCAGCTACGAGGACACTGAGGAAAAGAGAACAATGTAGTGGAATGAGCAGCATCTCACAGTGGAGTCAGCACCTGCTTTCAAAGGGCTCCTAATAATTATTAGTTTAAATAAATTGGAAAAATGTTATGGAATTGACTGGGGCCTTTCCTCCAAAATGTTGACAGTTGAGTGTTTAGTGGCTCTCAGTAAAGGGAGGCACCATGAGCCACTGTGTTTTTGTAAACCCTTGAATGATAAGCAGCCCATGTAGCCAGGGAAACCATGCATCTCCACTCTATAAAAAGTGGCATTTAAAGGACTGATGGAAAAGTTCACTTTCTTTATAGGGCTGAGATATTACATTGCTTTCTAGTTTGATGAAAATATCTTTGTTGATGCTGTGTTTTGGATTTCTCTTTATTTTTTTTTTCCTCTGGTGCATTTGCCATTTTGCTGTGGTGCTTTGATCATACCCTCAAGTCTTTCTTCCCTTCAACTTCACCAGTAGCTGGTAGATCTTCTACTCTGCCGGTGAGCTACCTCTGTAGTGATGACTATCCAAACCTCTCCTCTGCACTTATGCCATTTGTCACCTCTACCTCAGCTTTCTTACTTCCCTCTCTTACATCTGGGACAAAAATTCAGTCAATATCACTTCACAGCTGTGAGTTTAACAGAATTAAAGTGTACTTGAAAAAAAAAAGACAGGAGGAGAGAAGAGAAGAGAAGAGAAGAGAAGA
>JAOEGS010020001.1:0-11270 GCA_025447755.1 Corythornis vintsioides
CTCCTCTCCTCTCCTCTCCTCTCCTCTCCTCTCCTCTCCTCTCCTCTCCTCTCCTCTCCTCTCCTCTCCTCTCCGGCCTTTTACCTAGACCAACTTAATCTCAAAACTGCATCCTTTAATAAAAGAGCTCCATGCTAATTTCCTGGAAGCACCTTGGGTGCATTGCAATATTGCAGGTCTATTTCTAGTATTGATCAAAGCCCTTTTGGCTTCACACCAATGTCCAGAGGACAGCAAGATCACTTGCTAATGGCTCATCATAGAAGTGATCTGTGTATGTGTTGACCAGAACTTTCAACTGCTGGTATTCTGCATTTCTGCCAGCTGCTTTTAGTGACCCAAGTATCTGAGCACTCTGCCAAGCACTGAAATAATTTCTAGTCCTCAGGAACCATTTTACAACCTGTGTTTTTCTTTTCCTGTTGTTCTCCTTGGGAATTCCTTGATCATTTGTCCTTGTGTCAGGTAAACAGATATTGAAATGGTTGAAAAAGCATCTCTGTGTTTGGACAACATAACCACCTAGAGAATTGTCAGAGGAATTTAAAGAAAAAGGCCCCAGCCAATGAAGGTAACATAATATCAAAAGCTAAAAATGTCAAGTTCTTGAAGCTAAAGTACTGAAGAGTGTTATCTTGGAGGGCTGGACTCAATGATCTTTGGAGGTCCTTTCCAACCCTTCACATTCTGTGATTCTGTGACCTTGGTTGCCATTCATAAGACAAGCTGAATGTGAAAGCTTGTAATGAAAATCTGCTATGAAGGTGAATGGTGAATATTAGTAAGCAAATACTGAGTAAGGAGTCCTTTCTCAGACCTTGTGATATTTTCTACTCTTATGAGCACAAAATATAAATCTGATTAATATTATTATTATTTTCATATGAGTAAAAGGACAAGTTTTTCATTACTGTCTTTTTGCCAAACTATAGTAATCTGGAAGTTAGGATGTGATGTAGGTTAGTGTCCAAGATCCTTGTGCAGCCAATGATAATGATTAAGCATCCTCTGGATTCATTATCCAGAGGAAGTGTTAGGTGTGGAATGACTCACTCTCTGGAAGTTCTTGTCCCTCTGCCCATGGACAGCTCTAAGAGCAGCCATATAACTTGTAGGTGCCTGTGAACAGGTGAAATGAATTTCACAGAGAATTACCAGCTGGTTTCCTGAGCATGTTGTCAAAGTATCTACTGAACTTTCAGGTTATGTTTTATAGTCAGAAAATTTAATGGTCCTGAATCAATGGATGTGTTTACTTCTAGATTTTCTCAAACCTCCTTATCATTTTAACTTTGTTTGAAAATGAGAGAGATTTCTACTTTCTGCAGCATGATTATGCAAGACTGTTGAGGGACTTCATGCAAGTGATGCATGTTTCATGGTATTTCACAGAGTTCTGAAAATTCCATTAATGGTGCCTTAAAAAGTGCAACCATGGGGTTTATCTCATTGTTAAGGATGAAACAAAGCTGCATGTTGAGCAGGGGCTTGATTGGATCTTAGTCTTGGTGTCCAATGTTATTAATACAGATTTTGAAGCAAAATCAGTTTGTCACAGTCCTCTTTGTGAAACCCTCATCTTTGCCAGTTCTCTGAAGCCACGTCTCAAAAAGTTTTTGTATATGACTCAACACTTAGTAGTGTTCTTTATTGCTAATTTTGAATCACAAGAATCATAGAATAGTTTGGGTTGGATGGGATCTTAAAGATCATCTAGTTCCAACTCCCCTGTCAGTTATTAAACTTTGTGTATTTGCTTTATTAATCTCATTTGTGATTTTCTCCAAGTGTGCCATGAATCTGTGATCTATTTTTTATTAAATTTGTTAAAGCTTGCAAAAAAAAGTTGTCTATTTAGAAAAGGACACAAGAATAATCAATTTCTCATAGATTTAACAGAAAGTGGTAGCTGGATGAGAGACCCACATTTGAAGGATGTGGGAAGAGAGACCCACATTTCTGAAGGAAAGGCAGGCTGTGTGTGTTACCACAATTGTGTACTTTTTCTGTTAGATATTAATCTAGGTTCAAACTAGTTCCAGTGTAGTCTTTCTCTTGCCCAGTGGTGTTGTCACAACGGCTGTTTGAAGAAGCAGGACTCTTTGCAATGGAAAATATTACAGGAATAGTGACAGAAAGCAAGGTGTCATTTGAAATGAGTCTGCTTTAGACTGCACTGAACAACTTCTTTGTAAATATATTGGTAAAACTTTCTATTATTCAGATGCCTTTTTATCACTTACAATGAATGACTACTTTATTTGCTGCTCTTTAAGAGAGCTAAAATACCCACTCTCCACCTCCAATAAAAACGTGCATCTTCTCTGACTGATTCTCAGTTTGTATTAACATGCTTGTTATCTGTACCAAACACTTTCCTTTCCTGTGCTCTGACTCTTTCCAGAAGCGCAGTCATTTATACAGATTAATACTTGAGATGTGGTTGTTATTAAAAATTGTCTTTATGCAAAAGTTAATCATTGAAGAATATCAGATATAATTTTAGGATTATGTGGGCAACTTTAAGGAGGGGTGGCAAGCAGCCACATCTGCTATTTCCTTATGTATAAATTGAAAAGTTTACTAGTTTATCAGGTTGTTTATTTAAGACAAGCATTCTTCTGGACAGCTGCCAAGGAAAAGGCTATATCAGGTCAGTGCTTCTCTGCCTGTGTGCATACCTGTTCTTTTATGCTTTTCCATATGTACTGCCTAAACCAACCGTGACCCATAGGCACAAAATTCTGCAGTATTTAGAGGACTTGTTCATTTTTTTAACTAACCTTTCCTCCTATTATGTGGGAAGGCAGAAAAAAACAGCAAACAAACAAAACCCAAACCCAACACAATAAAACAGTCACCCTCAAATAAAGGTTTACTTTCCTCTGGGTTCAATTTTCCTGATATCTTAAGTGTCTCTTATGCTTGTGACGATTTGTTTTGCTGTTTGATACATCCCACCTGTGATGCATCGCTGAGCACCAGATACCCACAAGGGAGCAAGCTAAAATGTATTTACCTGCTTGGAATTTTCCTTTTTCTACAGTGGCTGTGGAGAGACCCAACCCAGAACACTGCCTCATCTGCATCATGCCTCTAATTGTCCTTTTGTCCCTCAGAAAGCACTCCTGCTGAGAACTAAGGGAGAAATCCTGCAATTTCTTCATTTTGGTATCTTGCTTTACTATCTTCATTTCCATTTTTTTGTTTGATAAATTAAATAGATAAAATGAACATCTAATTCTAATCTTGCAGAATGTTTATTCATCAGGATTTGTACTTCGTCTTCCCATTTTGGACAGTTGGCTCTAGTTTCAGAAGACAGAAAAAAAACCCCAGATTTTTTTGTTTAAAGCGGGAGGATAATCCAGATCTAATGGGTCACAGAGGACCTGGTATCTGCTTCAGAGAAAGAAAATGATGAGTAGGTATGTATGTTTACATTTCTCTCTAGTTTGTGGGAAGTGCTCTGTTTCCAAATGACCCTTATTTTCCACCTGGGCTCTCTAAGCTAAGGCCAAAGGCCTTATTAAAGCAAGTAGGATTTCATGGAGCAAGGTGCCCTTTATGAGAAATTGAGGCACTGGCAGCAATGCACTGGTGTGACTCGCTCAGCAGATGAGGGGGGCTGAATGCCCATTTGCCAGGTGTGAGGATTTCAAGCAGAAGGCAAGAAAGACACCAATAGTTGCTGTGAGGCCCTCATGCAGATTAAGGTAAATCAGGAAAGTAGAATCTCGACCTACCTGTGATGGTATATAGCTAGAGTTCCAGACCTTGGCTCTTGAAATAAGTATAGGTTTAACTTTACACCATCACTGATAAAACACTGACCCTCCTAAGACTACCTTTCCTCAGTAGAAATCCTAACATAGAGGCTTCTCATGCTTCTTCATATTTCTCTGGCTTGCAGGGAGAGAGGTGTACACACCTAGCATAGCCCTGGCCTGATGTTTGAGTAATTTTCGTGTGCCATAAGTTCATATCCATTGAGGTGGGGGGGAATCTAGGAGCTAATCTTGTCTTCTTTAGGTATTTTAACTACTAAATTATAACAAAAGAGAGACCTGAGAGCAGCTTTTATGTTAAACCACAACTAAAATTGCCAGTTCCAGAAGGGAGAATGTCGGTGATTCAAAGTCTAGATATAAATTTCCTCTTTCTTATAAGTAGGTTCCTATCCCACAAGAAGACTGTTTCTGTGTATGTTTTCCTCTAGCTATAGGCAGCTGAGGAGCTTTCCACAGACTGTGGAAGAACATATAGGGTTGTAGCACTGAAGACATTGGGTAACACTGGAGTGTGGGTAGTACAGGTTGTTATCTGTGATTTACATGGAACTTTAGTTCTTAAATCACAGCTTAGATTGAGTACAGAGGGATGGTATCAGGCCTTTACTTTTTGAGCAAGAAAGCTAGGAATCTCATAGAGTCAACAGTCTTAAGGAGTTGTTTTTTTAAAGTAAAACAGTAAATCTTGCAGAAGTCATGATAAACATTACAGTATAATTTGATAGACCCTATATATCAGAGAAATAGACTTTTTTTTTTTCCCATCCCAAATCATGGAAATGCTAATATGCTTTTTATCTGCTAAAGATAAGGTAAGAATTCAGTTTACAGAAGGCCTGAAATATAATTTAATCTTAGTAGGACCATTAGCAAGCATATGCAATTTCAACTGCTACCACAGCTAAAGCAAGTAGGAATCTTTCATTAGAGGAAGAACAATATTCTGCAATAGTTTCTTTTCTCTTTCCTAGTAGTACTTCATTAGTGTTCATGGGAAAATAATGAATATTCTATGAAGTAAAATTATAAAATGTTAGTAATTGACAGAGAATACATTTCAGTTTAGAAAAAAACAACAAACCATATATATATCTGAAAAGCTGAATGCTCTAAAAATCCAGTTCAAATTTGTATCTTGGGACCACAGTAGCCTGCCTTAGTAATTCGGTGCTTATCTTTCTATACAGTATCTGATGAAACTGTAGGACTTTTTGCAAAAGTATGGTAACAGGTCACTGATGAGAATGCAGATGAGAAGGTATAGACTCCTAAGGTGCTGAATTCATTAGTGTGTAACTTATTGGGACTGAAACTTTCTTTTCTGCTATCTGGACTGCTGGAATGTGTATGAGCTGATAGCATCCATTGTACTATGACTAAATGGTGGAATTGTCTGTCCTCCAGGAGGAATTCAACAGTGGGTGCTAAATACATTTTTCTTCATAGCTATCATTATTTTTAAAACAGCTGTTAAATTTAGCCTGTGCAATGGGCTGGAGAAGACTGTTTCTAAGTTCTATGACAGGTTTATGAGAACTTGGTTGCTTTGTTTCAGGTGCTGTGTCTAGTTAGAGCCAAATCAGAGAACAAGGATGGTTATGGGATTTGGAAAAAATTGTCTAAATTAACACCAAGAACACACTATTACCAGAATGGTTTGGTCTGTGGAATCTGAAGATATTCTGTTATTAAAAGCCCAACATTTATTTATTTATTTATTTTGTTGTTAAACGTAATTATGCGTGTTGTAATGTAAAAGAAAATTCAGAAAGCTTTCTTTATTTGCCTATTTATTCAACCAAAATCGAAAGAGGTTTATATCTGGGAATACAAAGTTCCCCAATGTCACTGAGTTAATATTTTATTGTTATTTATTACCGGACCTTTTGAAGGTGAAAGATATCATTGTGTCTTGGTATACTGTATATTATTTGAATTAAGAGTAGTCCAGCTTTTCAAGAACAAGAAGGAAATGTGTGACAACTGAGGGAAGATTAACCAGAGGAAAGTAACTCCACAGTGTTATCTTCACAGATGTGGTTTAGATTATTTTATAGAGAAGTCAAAGGTAGGCTATCATTTCTTCTGAAATCAGCAAATTGGAACATGCATGCCTGGGTAAAATTTGACCCATAGGATTAAGTCTGCCTTTGCAAAGAAACAATGAGTGCTATCATATATAGCCATGTGTATATATGTATGTTTATGAATGATTATACAGAAGTGGAAAATCATGTCTGCTTTATTGCCCTTCTAAATGCCTTCCCAAGAGCTTTTCTCAATACTGTCAAACATTAAAGACTTTTGTTTGAAAGTGTGGAATTTGCTTTGTATTTCCTTGGAAAGGAATACATCTTTCACTACTACAACCTTCTGTAACCCTCCTGCCCTCCTCACTCCCACACCCCCACACAAAGACACTCCTTAATTGTATTACTGTTAGGCTGACCTCCAACCTCTACTAAAATGAGGACAAGGCTAGTTTTGTGTTTCATGGGATAACAATTTATGAGCAATTAAAAATGAAGAGACACAAAGCATTCATCACAGTCTCAGCTAGACAGGCAGCTGAGGTCAAAGGTTCTAGCAATGAAGTGTGCACAATATATTTTTATTTCTGTTTTCACTAAGAGGGAAACAAGTTAGCTAAAAATTATGGCATGCAGCCTCCAGTTCAAAATAGGTGCACTTAATCTTTCAAGACAGTCCATGCTTGGGCAGATAGGGTATGGCAGCACACACGTACACACACACACACACACACACACATCCAGTATCTGTAGAAGAATTCTGAACATATTATTGTCAAACTCAAACACACAGTTGCTTAAAATGAGATGCACTGAGTGCCCTGAATGCTTATGCAGCTTACAATTTAACACTTATCATTGTAATCAAAAACATGTTTTTTCTGTGATATCTCAAAATGAACTATGGTAAGATTTTATCCCTTTTGTCCATATTTCATACTGCATGTGGGAGTTCATGTAAACTTCATGTGTTTACATTCCTGAATCTACAGAAGATAATTTACATAAAAATGGAAATGGAAGTTCACACATTAGTGTCAGTATCATGGTACTTCTGTGTTTCCACAACTGAAAAAAAAAAAAAAAAAAGTCCTGTAGAAACTCTTTGTTCCTGTTATTTTTTTAAGACAGACCGTACAGTTCCAGACCTGACATTGATTGTTGATTTAAGGTCCTCTTGTCTCAGTCTGGCATGAGCAGAAATATGGGTGAATCATGTATTACATTATGCCATAAATCTTGCTCAGTGTGATTTTTGCAATGAGTTGTATTTCTAACCTGGATCCAAACTAAAAGCTGAGCGTGAACAGATTTGAATTGACATTCTAAAAGAACTCTATCTTCTTGTCTAATCAAAGCACCTGAACGGCAATGCCAAGCAGAACAAAGCAAAGCATCACCTAATGGGTTCAGTTTTGCTAGAATTGTGAATGAACATGGGCATATATATACATGTACAGCACTTGTGGGATTACAGTGATTGAAAGTCCACTTACATGAATAGGGACATTTCTAGCCTTCTATAGTAATTTTCTATTAGAAGAGAAAATGTAGCTTAAGAATGTACTTCATTTGCATCAGAATCCCATCACTTTACAGGTGGATAAATAATGCAGACTACCAAGAGGTGCCTAGGATCTTTGTGGTCTACTTTTGTTGACTGAGATGACACTACAGTTTATTCAATGAAAGATTCTTTTGAGTAAAAAAAAAGTGATTTATGTGAAGCATGACATCTTTTCTTCTGAATTAAGCCAAATGATCAGTAAAGAGGGCTGGTATTGATTGGACTATAGAATATGGTGCATTTGTTAAATGGGAGATTCTTTTCACTGGCGCTGAAAGCCAGTAAATCATTCTTAAAGAAAACAAGGGAATAGGAAAAACTCAATGAGACTTTTAGCCACTTCTGGCAAATAGAAAAAAAAAAGAAAGCTTAATAAAAAAAGCAAGGTGAGAGATTTGTGTCATAAGGGTTTATTTAATTTCTGCAATTCTGGGAGCAGTCTTCAAGAAAAGAGATGATTCTGTCAAAGACTAGTCAGAACATATACATGGTAATGGAAAGATGCTTTAATCATTATAAGTATCTATCATAGAAATGTAGTTTAATAGAGTGAAGTGCTATCCTACTTGCTAGGCCTAAACTACCTGGGAACAAACACACTGAAAACTGATGGGAGCTGCTCATGTGTTTCTCGTGACTGTGTCAGTTAATACATGATCTATGTTTGGGACTCACACTGCAACAGAAGAGTGCCTCCTCCTTAAACACTTCTAAGTCAGACACACTGACAGTGGGGAAGATCAGGTTGGAAGTTCTGGGAAATTGTTATAATTTTTTTTCATATTAAAGCATAAGAGTTTGTAGACTTGGTTCCTTCGGAGTGGGAGTGCTGCATGGGGAGACAGAAGTCTTTCAAGACTTGTAAAAAGCTATGTCATAGATAAAATCCAGAAATTATTGCAAGAATACTGGTTTAGATATATAGTATATATATTGTGCATGTATATACAGTATATAAATAAGAGTATATATATATTATGTTCTAATTATCATTGCTGTCAGAATGTGCAGTGGAATATTAAATTTCTACTTTAACCTTGAGTGGAGTGAGGCATGCAAATTCTTTCTCTGAGAAATCACAAACCCACTATTAACAATAATTGCAAATTATTTAGAATAATTTTTTTGGGGGGGGATTGAAAATTCCATAATAATTTAAGAATGAAACCATAGACATTTTAATTCAATATTTTGACTCCAGTGGTAACCAAGAGCAGATATCTATTGGTGTCTTACCAAATTGCAAATTGTGGTGGTTATGAGAAAACCTTTTGCACACTTTGCTTTTAATGAGTCTGTTTCCTGTTCTTTTAGAATTGGGACAGCCTAGCTATGAGAGCTTGGGCTGGAAGACAGTTGATCAGCTTGGTGATAAGGATCCTACTTCAAGTTTCTAGGTGAGAAGCAGAGCAGACTGTGGTTGTGAGATGCAGTGATGGGTCACACTGCCTTGACTGGATTCTGTGGTAGTCTTTCTGTGTTTGGGCTAGGTTCAGTGCTATTGCTTTGACTAGTGCAAAGTTGGACTACCTCTGGCATGTATTGAGAGAATAATAACAATTTGATTGCTAAAAGTTAGATTTATGTTTTTTTTCAGGATGATCACTGATATCAAAGAGGTATTTTTAGGTTGTGGGTGTATGGTTGGATTTCTATCCCCAAGTTCTTTCTCTTGTGGCCATATACGACCTGCTCAAACAGTTTTCCGGTGTCCACATTGTGCTTCTGTCTGGAATCAAAGTATTTTTCTGAAGACCACCACAGCTAGGTTTGTCACCTTGTTCTGCTAAGGAATGACTGTGAGGTATGGAGGGAGGGAGGAAGGGAAGGTTAGAGGGTGGGCTGTGAGAAGTCAAGGAGTGCATTCTACAATTCCCCTGACCAAGAAAGGGCATCCCTTCTGAGGCAACACCAGATCAGATATCCTCTAGAGACCTCTCCGGGAAACCTCTGATCTGATTATTTATACTAAGTTTATCAGGACAGTACCAGAGAGTATCAAGAGGTCACAGGATATTAGTTAAAGCATCATCACATTTTGGGGGGATTAATTCTGACATTATGCTTTCTAATGTGGAACACTTCTCGTTTAATTGAGTTAATAAATTCAATCAAATGTTAACATTTGGTCTGCAAAGTAAGGAATCAAGTCTCAAAAGCATCTTGGTAAAAGACAGGAATCTTAAATAGATGGCTTCATTAATTATAGATGCATATATTTACAAATACATTCACATCCACAGTGGTATGAATGTGCCCTTTAGTAAATGGAAACACAGCACACCTGAAGCCTGAATTATCTCTTTGGTAGACCTTGCAGTTACACTCTTGGACAATGCCAAGACACTACTATGTGGGCAGCTCATGTACTTCTCATACAGCCATGCCAAGTCTGTTTCACTTTGGGCTTATCTCAGGCCACTTCATACTTTCACAAAGGCTGGACACAACCCCCTGACACATTTTTCTCCAGATAAGAGGATTTTGGTGTAACCTGAGGCTAAATATTTTGTTTTTAGTGTTCTGTGAAGAACTTTGAAGTCAGGAATATTGAAATGTTTGTAGAGTGGACAAGCAGAGAGAGCTGGGTGTAAAACAGCAAATAAAATCAAACCCTTCAAAATAACACACTCTCCCACTAAGTCTCCTTCTATATGGAAAGGAGTTTTGCTTCTGCAACTCCTCTTTTTTAACTGCTACTCTGTTGTTGCAGTAACACTGTCCCTGAGGCTGAGATCTGAAACAGGACACAGATGATCCTTGAAGGCAACAGGATCTTGCAGGAGCTTCTGGAGAGCTGAGAATGTTTGGAAATCAGCCTGTTATTTTTTTTTTTTTAATCCTGCCCTAAATATTTACAGAAACTATGTAACATTTCACGCCTCTCCACTGTCCCTCTTTGTGGTCTTGATGAAAAGCATCACAAGAAGAAGTGCCCTGGTCCTGACTGGTTTCCAAGTCTCATTAAGTACAATGGATTTGCAAGTGCTTCTGTACATACCGGCTGCACTACATCATCCCTTGCATTCCTGGGGCTGAAAGCTGCAGAAGGCAGCCAACGGGGAGGGGATAAAGAGCAGACTCTCTTTTCCCAGCTTCTATTCTTTGCTCCATGCAAAGGAATGAAATCACAAAGCCATTACCTCATTTCTGAATAGTTTGGAAGGCAGCTCGCTTTGCCGTTTCAAACTCAGGGGGGATTTTGCAGTTGTATGGAGAAGTGGAAATTTTGTGACTAATTTTTGTTTGTTTGTTTGTTTTATAAGACTCACACTTCATCACAAAATGAACATGAAATGGTAGTGATTTGGAAGTTGAAATGTGAGAGTTTTCAGGGTCTTGTTTCCCAGAATTTGATTACAGGCATATGTCTCCCCTGCGGCTTTTAAGATTTTAGTAATTAATTTTTTTCTAGAATTTAGATGGTGCACTCTTTTTTTTTGCTTCCTCTGCTTTTCTTTTCTGTTGTTGGTTGGTTTGTTTTGTTTTGTTTGTTGTTGTTGTTTTTTTTTGTATAGCAACTGAGTTTGCTAAGGAAAAAATAAATTGTGAGGCTTCTCATAAATCCTCTGCTTTAATTTGTTTTGGGTTTTTTGTTTGTTTGTTTGGTTTTTTTTCAAATTGCTCAATACAAAATGCACTTAAAAAATCAATGATAAGAGGAACATCATATGGAAAAGCTTTAATTGCTCAAGTAAAATAAAAAGTCTCACCTAGATGTATCATGAATGGTTTGTTTGCATATGCTATCTAAGTAATTTAGTCTTTAATGAAAATTTTTTCCTTATTATATTTATAGACATTAATGAGGTCCCCCCTCAGTTTCCTCTTCTCCAGGCTAAAGAGCCCCAGCTCTCTCAGCCTCTCCTCATAAGGGAGATG
>JAOEGS010020001.1:12971-37080 GCA_025447755.1 Corythornis vintsioides
TAATTTAGACATGGGTTTGAGTTGCATGTTTGGTTCCAACCAAAAACACTTTCATTCAGGGACCTATGAAAGAAAGTATCAGTCCAAACTGTAATACTGGTTGTAAAAATTGTGTGCTTACACTAAAACTAGTAAAATGACTTCTTAATAGATGCATTTGAGCTGGGTTCAAGTATAACATTCAGTGTTGACTTCTTGAAGACGAATAGCAGCTAGATAGACTACTTTCTATATCATGTTTTTGAGCTGTGCTCTGTTTATGCTTACTGTAAAAGTATCTTATACAATGGGGTGGGTGACCGACTATCTGGCAGCAATATATAAATGGTTCACATCAATACATAGGCCGTTAATGACATATGAACCCTGCAGTATTTTTGTCTTAATTGTTTTTTAAAAGAACAAAGACATATATATATATTTTCAATATGCTTGTCATCTTTTCTCATCCTAAACTCTTGCTACTCCATCTAGCAAAGTGTAGGAGCAAGGTGTATATGAAGGGAGACATGTTAACAATATAAAACTGTAAACAGTGCAGGTTAGTGTACTTCTAATAGCTAAAACTACTGTACTTTCATTTAACAGTGAGAAAGGTGTCCCAGGATACCACAGTGAAGGAACCCAAGACTTTTGGTTATAATAAAATGTTGCATAATTTAGCTGTCATTACTGAATATAACTCTTCCCCCAGCATATTCTCCTTTGAGTTGTGACTGACCTTCAAGACTGTCAATGCACCCTTTCTGCCACAAAAGCCCTTTTGTCTCTATGTGTTTGTATGTGTGTCCATTCTGCCCATTTCCTCTTTGCAGTGGAAAACAACTGCTCGAGTTTTTCTTCGTTTTGTTTAAGAGTCACAATTTGATCGAAAGAGACTAAATAAATCAGCAAGCGATAATATGAAGCCATTAATACAACTTTTCTGCTCAAGTGGTTTGGCAGCCTTTATCTGATGGCTTAAACTTAAACAATTACAGACTTCCAAACTAATTACAGTGCAGAACGTTAGAGGATTTATGAAATTTGGCAGCTATCACTTAAAAAAAGGAGAAGGAAAAGAAGAAAAAGTTCGTAACTATCCATTATGGAAATGTCCTGAAAGTTCCTTGGAACAGAAATAACACTACTGATAAAACCTTTCAGCAGCTCTGAGAATCTTGACTTCTAATTTGCACATTTTGTTCACTTTTTCATGCTTCATAAGCAAGTGTATGGAAAATGCTGTGCAGATCTTATGTCAACAAGATGTCTTCTATACTATGTAATTTACAGCATCAATGCCTTAATTATATTAACTAATAAACAGCCTGTAAATAAGTTGACAGGCTAGTCAACTTATTTGTCTAGTGAAAACCCTGTTATACTTTCCATCCTTTGCCAGACAGAGCTCTAGTCCTTGTTTCTGGAGACAGATCACAACAGGGAAAACCACGGGGGTGACTAATAGGTGTCAGAATGTTTGCACACTGGGAGAAGAGAAGGTGACATCAGAACATCCCAGTGATTCCTCAAGAGAAACTGCAGCTAGAGTAATCAGGACTTGGGGACAGGTGGTGACTGTGGAGCAGCCTGAACTGGCCCCACAGGAATGTTATGGGGGCACAAGTCCCAGACATGAATGTGGCTCAGGAAGATCTCAAGTCATAAGATCCTTGTGAACTTTTCCTGTCCTTAGAATAACTGTAGTTGATGCATATTCCCTAGAAAACATGTTAAGGAAATAGTCTCATTTACAGTACCACAATGTAATTCCTGCTCTGCATAAGTGTTTCATTCGTGATAAAGAAAATGGATCACACAAAGGGAAAGGAGTGTAGATTCATCTTTTTAAATGAGACCAGTCTTCTGCTGAGGGAAATGACAACTACCACCTCCTGAAACAGTGAGGATTTTTTTTTTTTTTTGTGGTAATTGGTAATTTACCCACCTGCACACCTTAAGAACCTGTCTGAAAAACAATTTGTTTTAGTGAGGATCATGAAATTTTATTGCACTGGAATTGTAAGCAAACTCGGTTGGGCCAGTTGTGAGTCAATGACTGGGATGAAGCAGACTACATTTGTGACAGCTATTGCAATGCAACAAGGTGACTAGGAGAGCATCTACTCCATGCAAAACATAGACCAACTTCAAGGCTAGCTTTAAGTTGCTTCTATTACTCTTGTTTGGGCTCCATGAGGATGCTGAGTGTTTTTTCTACACTGTCTCTCATCACTGGTTATGCAAGTGATATGTGGAGTCAACAGGATGACAGCTAATTAAGGGAAATCATGGGCTGTCATGGGTCAGGTTCTGCCCCACAGGCTCTATACTGCTACCAGTCTGTACTGAGGCAAAAAAAGCTCCAGCACTGTTTGAAGCTATCCACTCCTCTGTTTTGTTCTCTCTTAATCACGGGACTCTTAGGCATTAGTTGTTGGGTTTTTTTTCTTTTATTTTTCCCCATGATTAATTAAATGATCATCTCCTTTAAAGATTTATTTCTTTTTCTGAAAAAATAAAAAATTGATGACATTTTTTTAATGGAACCTTAAGATTTGATCAATGTCCACAAATGTTATAAGAATACTGTAGGCAAAGCAACAATTTTTGAATCGATCTTTTTTTACTACATCCATCTCATTCCTCTATGGAGGAAATCCACAGATAAAAAAAACCACCCTAAAATCCAGGCTGAGGTGAATATAAAATCCAACTATGCTTTTCAAAACACACCTGTGATTAAACGTAGACATTCCAGTACTATTCTTTGGGGCAAAGAGCCTTGAATTCTTTCTGTGATGTATGCAGACATGCATGCATATGCATAACTATACACATGCCTACTGATAGACATGCTTATAGGTACACATAAATGTTTGCTAAGTATTGCTGAAGAGCCACTATACTTAAATAATGTGATTTGTGATTGAGTAGAATAAACTTAATCTGGTTAGCTATAATATGGTTAATTGAGAATTCAAATTAAGTTAGTTTTGCCTATATTTCAGCATGGTGCACACTCCAGCATGTGCTATAGGAAACCAGAGATGTTTGGTGTGATCTTATGTTGCTAGTAATGAAGTGTGCTTTGCCATGTATTGAACATTATGACATGTGCAAATTAAATTGAAGGTAATATGAGTAAAAGTATCCATGTGGCTTTGCATCTGCAGTGCTGTTCCATATATTCTGATATGATCCATGAAGGTATTATGAGGCCCAGCGGATCCAGATTCTTATAAAATTTCATACATTTGTTAAAAGATATTTGCCAGATATTTGTTAAAATAACATTGTGTTCTTTTTGTGCTGAGGTTTACATTAAATAATTCTAAAACCTAACAAGAATATAGAGAATGCCTAGATGCATTGTTCAATGCCTAGTCCATGTTCAATGAAGATTTCTCATGAACCTCCTACCCGGCTAAGTCAACAGTTCTCCTTCTGATCTGCCTCACACTCTGCATTATATAACAACAGGGGAGTGTGATTTGACAGATCACACTAGACTCAAATCTTTTTCCAGAGTGTCCAAGCCAGAACTGTCTGAAACATTAAATACGAACGTAATTCCAGTGGACCTCCTTTCTTTGCCATCCCATTACAGAGTCCTTCTGCTGGCTCATTTGTAGGGAAGATGGGAAATGATGAGGCAGGGAACATGCCAGGAGCTTTTCTCCTACTAAGAAAACAATATCCTGTCCTCCCTCATGAATGCTGGATCCAAATTTTTCAGTTCTAGATAGTCCAAGTTATAATCTTAGCTTGACACATGACAAACAGTCTGAAACGCAGATTGCTGGAGACAAATATAGACATCTGGGAATCTGAAAAAAAAAAGAAAAAAAAAAAAAAAAGAGAGAACTAGACATGTGCTAGAGGCTTTAAGACAAATGCTAATAAAGGAAACAGAGATGTGATGATTGCCTCTCCTGGAAGATTGCAGGAATCAAGCCCAAGCCTCAAAAAAGGTGCAAAAGTTTGGTAAAGAGGATGAAATAGATGATACGTGAGTTGACAGAATTTTTAGCAAATCTAAAACTTGAAATAGCTCAAACACTCACAAGGCAATGTTGAGCTTTCTCTCAGTTTACAGTTGCACCATTTCTTCTTTTATGTGACAGGAATTGAGTCTTTTCATGCGGCTTACCACAAAATCAGGGAAGAGAAGGGTATGACATTTTATAGCATACAGATTTGAAATGAAGAAAAAAAAAAAAGATATATATATAAACATATAAAATATCTATAATATCTTCTTGCAGCAGAAATGGTGACCAAAGCTTTAAAGCCAAATGAATAATATTAAGTTCCTGAAAGCATACCCAGGCCTATACATAGGAATGCATCCAATTTTGGTTAACTTCACAGAAAGTAAAGCTGAGGATTGGCTTTGTTTAAAAAAATATATCAGCTATCATTTCAAGTTAACTTATTAGGCAGAGCTTGTGGCTGCAGGCTTTACAGCTTTTAATAATCTGCAGGAAGAAAAGCAGAAGATGGGAAGTAAACAAAGGTGAAGAAGCAAAGGTAGAGAGAGGTGAAGGGATTGGACAAGAGTGAAAAGAATGCCAGAAAGTGGAAATTGTGTGTTGGAGACTGTGAACTGTGAAGAGAAAGGAGAAAGATAAGAGCACAAGCACAGATGATGAAAGAAAATGCTGGAGGAAAATGGATGGGCTTCAGAGAAGACAAGAGAAAGAAATGACTGAAGAAAACCCACCCAAGGACTCTTTCCAGTCATGGATAGCACGAAGCACTGACCCAAGGGGAAACGATTCTGAATCCGACTCAGAGACAATCAGAGCTGTGGGCCTCTGCATGGGATTTTGAAGAAGGGACCTTGCTGATTTTCCTGAAAAGTGGGTCACCATGGGTTTTAAAAGTGGAAGACCATATATGAAAAGGCATTTTTGATCCCTGTCAGAAGACAAAAATTGGAAGAGGACTTGAAATGTACCATTCTGTATAAGGTGTCAGATAGCAGACAGACAGAGAACAATTAAGACTGCACAAGGCTCTCCATCAGCAGCATACAATGGGAATAGGATTTTCTTTTTCCCTGGATGTCAGCCCAGCCACTCAGGCGAGACGAAGAGAATTTCTTCCACTTAAGAAATCCTTTGTTCGGAAAAGAGCTGTTCAGGCCTCTGTTCTCTCCCCAGCCAAATTGTATGTAGTTTTCGCGGAGAAGACTTCACTCTCTGTGGGCATTGGTAACCAAACAGCTCCTGGACAAAGTGCAAAGTGCAGCAAGTCCGGAGTATCCCTGGAGTCTGTCAGAAAGACTAAAGAATGAATGGAAACATTTTCAAATGCAAAAAGGTTGATGTTTATTCTTGCAAAATTTTCCATTGTGATTTTTGTCCTGTGAACCTTGCAAGAGCAGAATTCATGTTTGTTTTCTGCTGGGTGGATGCTCGGTCCTGTTCATGTCTTTGTTGAATCATATTGACTGTATTCTCAATACAAGAAAACTTCATGTAAATCTATATAAAATCTGACTAGATCCTTGTGGAAGTGTAGATCATTCACAGGAAAACTATTTGACTAGACTATGAATAGCCAGCTTCTATGCTAGTTTAGTTACATCTTCTATGCAATACTGCATTTTTATTTTTTTTTAAATGAAAATGCAGTGGAACTATTTGACAAAGAAGGGAGTGAGACATTCCCACTACCAACATTTATTTAACCTTTGCTCGCTGAGATTAAAACTGCTGGATTCAGCAGAAGTTACTCCTCTGTCTGATTTTTTTCTCTTGTGTCAGGAATACATATGTGCACATATATGCAAAAATGTGGGAATTTCACTTATTACTTTTATTATTAGTATAGTATATTATTAGATAATTATTACTAATTATCACTGTGGATAGGGATAGTGTTAGTAGTTACATTTAGTGCCCTGCTTCTTCTTAAAGACCAGACAAGAAGTTTCACCACTGTGTTTGGCACTGATTCTACTCATTGGAAGGAAAGAAGCCTGTCTTACCATCATCTTATGAAAGTATGTAAATAAAATGGGCATTCAGATCTTCATTGCATAGTCTAAATACAGAAATGCTTAGGAGTCCATTCTGTCAGCAGTATCTCCCTTATTGGGTTACTAATGACTGCTAACACACCTTACATGAATCTTCATCTTAAGGTCACTTGGAAATTTCACCTGTTGCATACAGTGGCTATTCATTTATTAAAGGGTGTTTCTCACCAGGATCTCATTACATCTGTGCCCCATTGTGTGCCCTCACTGTGACAGTACACTTTCAGTTTTAGTGTTATCTGCTGGTTCAAATTTTGTGTGTTTTTAAATTGTTTGGTTCCTTGATACCCAAAGAAAACACTTCTCCCTTCATGTGTGATCAGGGTGCTGAGACCAGCAGAAGGGGATGTAAACTGTAACTTGCTTCCCAAACTGTCCCATCAGAATGTGGGATGGATGGTTGGTAGGTCATAGAGCAAAGCTTGGCTCTCCTTCCAGAGAAAAAGTGGTCTGTATTGATTGATAAGGGGGTGCTTGGTGGGTGAAAGTGGAAGTTATTTTAGTTTTTTGGATACGATCTTTGATGTAGAGCTTCATTTTTGAGTGTGTATTCAAGTATCACATGGCTGTATTCATAAATACATCAAGTGGATTCCAGAAAAAAAATTAGCAATTAAGCAATTAGCTACAGAATGTGTATCTGCAAATGCTTTTTTGCTGCACATATTTGACATTCTTTTGCTGGCACCCTGTGCTTGGTAGTCTGTGTGTCTTTGCAAATTCTGAAACTGCCTCTTTCTAATCATTCCTTATTTTCACTAATTTGATACAATTAAAGTTGTTGTGTTACAACAGGGAAAAACCCTCAAGTTGTGCATTAGTTTATTTTTTCAAAACAAGACTACTGTTCCACTGCCTTTTTTTAGGAAAATTACAAAGCATACATAAGACAGGACTGAAAGTCCAGGTTTAAGCAAAATACATATTGCTGTATTTATTTATTTTTTTGTTTTGGCCACAAATAAAGGCTGGATTAAAACAACAAAACAAAACAACCAAACAAAAAAAACCCCAAAAAACAGCCAAAACCAACCAACCAACCAACCAAAAAAAGGTCTGAAAAAGGAGAAGAAAAGACAGAAAAGAATATCAAGTGGTTTGTATTATTTTAGCTATCTGCTACTACATTTGTACTGCATATTTACTGAAGCCAGAGCTGCACTACCCAGTGCTTCTCATTTTAAAACAATCATTTATGGGTGTTAAAGGATGCCTGTGAAAGCAGAAGTGTACTATGTCAATCAAAGCTAATCACTGGTACAGGCAAAGTGCTTTTGTTGGCCTCCATGCTCTAAGCCGTGCTTCCACATCTGTGTTTGAAGAGATTAGAGAGGTGCTTCATACAAGAACTGTATTAGTTAAAGCTGATCGACAGTATTTGGAATAAATAATGAAAAAGTTGAGTGCCAGAAGAAAAGACATGGCGAACAAGTTTGAAATGGACTAGGGCTAAATCTGACTCCTTCCTATACTTCCCACCCTTCCCTCCCCCAGACAGACACATATAAACATCTAGGCACTTGTTCTTCTGAGAGCAAACTGGTTATCTTCCTTCAGCCACTTTGCAGTTAACGTGCAGCTGCAAAGCCAAACATATTCAAGCTTGTTTTTTTACTGAGATACATACTGTTTATTGGCTGAGGCATCAATATCATATTTGATGTGTTTATATCAGTCAGGACTGGCAAGGGATGGGGAAATAGATGTTAAAAGAGAAGAAGAGCTCTTGCAAACTGCTGTGGTTTGGAGTTCTGCAGCTCCCCCCACCTTCATTTCCAGCAGCACTCTCTCCTCATGAATGCCATACACTTTCAAATAAATTATGAGTGACAAGTATTTGAACCAATAAAGAGGGCACCATATTTTATATGCAGTAAATTTAATTCCAGATTGTGTTTCACCTCAGCAGTGTGACATGTTTATTGCTGCTGAAAGATGAAAGCACCAGGAGTTAGAGACAAGCGTCAGCAGTTCTAGTGGGCACCAGCAAAATGAAGATTTGACAGACTGGTGACTGAGCCCGTGAAATGAAATGCCAGATCAAATTTTACCCAAAAGGGGTCAGATGTACTGTCATGCCCCCAGACTCTCAATACCAACTGAATAAGTGACTCTGGTTCAACAAGCTGCTGAGGAAGGTGGTGTGCAATCCATAATTCACTGCTAGAGGGCCTTTCAAAATTCACTGATGATTGGTAGTGCCAGAGCTAGCTTTGCGGATATAATGCGATGAAGTAACTGTTGGTACTGAGAGCTTTTGAAAAGTATTATTAACCACCTTCCAAAATTTGTGGTTTGGTCTGCCTTTGTCACCTTTGTCCCATGGTTGGACCTGCAACTGCCTGCGTTAGCAGTGGAAATCAAGTGGTAAGTCATAAACTTGCTCAATAATATATGCCTACATTTGGGAGGTTTCTTTCTGTTGTGGTGGCCCAAATCTGAGGATAAATCTTTTGGCAATCAGCTATGAAATGATGTTTGGGTCACAACACTTTGGAGGCTGAAAATAGTAAGGAGAAATGTTGTACTTTTTCATTCCAAGCCAAACTTTGCCACATTTTGTCATATGTAGCAGCACTTACTCATGTGAGTTGTCCCACTGGGGATTCTTAGAAACTATTTGTTTGAGGGTTACTTAACATAAGTAAAGCTGGCAGAACTGGATCTGTTATTTGCATGCCACAAATTATATTAGGGGCGACTTGTATGCAGATTTAATTGCACAATGCAGGAAATAACATTTAGAGAACATTCTGGTTTAAGTGAGACATGCTCACTACAGATATTCTGGTCTGCAAAAAATTTCTACTTACTCTTTTCAACTTTCAGTTCAAACACCATTCATTGCCAATGGCCACAAACAATAAAATCTCTATTAGTGCTGATATTGGCAACAACGCCTCCAAGATTCAGATAACAGCAGTGTCAAATCTGCAGGTCAGCAGAGTAAACTCTCTGCTTCTTAAATCCATCCTGTATCTTCTGGGAGGACAAGACATATTTCAAGCTGCTGCTGCTTAGAAGTAGTTATAATGTTTTGTCTTCACATAACAGCGGATGGCTGTTCCAGATGTTTACCTCATTCCTGGTTATAAATCCCCTAGTTTCCAGATTGAAGTCAGTCATGGGCAGTTTATACCTATTTGTTCTTGTGTCAGTCTTTTCAAAATAGCTTTAAACCTCTGTAAATAGCTTTTCACTCTCCCAGGCATTTTCCAGCCTGATGTGTATATAGCCATAGTTTTGCTAAACTTACTGTGATCTTACATATCTTTCTAATATGACAGACCCTGGGGTCTCTGGCCATCATAGTATTTTCCTGTCACTACTCCAAATATACCAGCAATTGTATATACCTTGCAATTTGAGTCAAACTGAACATGGGTGAGTAGAGCTCTAAATAATATTTCAGCTAAGGAATATAGCATTATATAATGGTCTCCTTAGGCTTGAACCTCTGTCAGAAAGACATTGCTCTATCATTCTAATTTTGCACTTGCCCTTTTTGGAAACCACATGCAGTACCTTGTATGCAGAGTGCAGGTACTACCAGAACTTGTACAGGGTGACGTCTCTGATATCAGAAACATCTTCTTTCTAGTTTTAGAATGTCTGAATTCCCAGATGTTATCTGATGTTTTAGAAATTTATATGAAGTGTATGACTGCCTTTTCAATGGGTTTCCCAGGGTGCCATCTCACATTGCTCCTGTGCACCCATACAAAAAACCTCTAGAGAAGATATTGGTAACATTTTAGTTGTCAGAGACACTTAAAAGAGTGAAAGTGATTAGGCCTAGAGGAATCTACAGGGCTCCAGGCTACTCATGCATGGCTGAACCTCAGCAGAAGGTTGGCAGCCCTAAGGAGACAAGTGCCTTGAGAGGAACTTGGTACTAACACTGTTGAGTCTGATCACCCTCCAGGCCTATTTTTCAAACCTATAAAAGCAAAATGTTTAAATGACACAACTGGAAAAAAAGAAGCATAGGTAGTTCCCCATCACTCTAATGAGGCCCCTTGCTACGTGTTCTGCATTTCAGTCTGACTATGTTGTGCAAGTCACTTGGTGGTTGCTCAAGACTGACTACACCATCAGGTTGCCTGGACTCAATGTCCTTTTTGTCACTTTCTAAATCACATGAGCTTGCAAATATCTTCCCAGGTCCCATAGAATGCGGCTCAATGGTACGTCACATCATCACCTTCTGGCAGTCTGGAGTCCTTGAGCTGATAGTACAGAGCTGAGGACAGGAACATAATATTTGTGTTAACAAGGTTAACATGCTACAAGGAACATCAGGTAATGTGGCCTCCATTTGAGGAGGGCATTTTCTTGCATTGCTTTCAAATCAGTTTAACCCTAAATTTTACTCGTCAGTCATTTTAAATGATCCCGGTAGTTGACTCTTAAAGAGTTATCATATTGAATAAACAGTACTGGTTTTATTAGTTTAGAGTTTGTTAAGCCATGTTTTATTTTAATCCAGCTGTAATAAAGTTAATGAACTACAATAATTGCTATAATAAAATCCCATGCAGTACATTGCACATAGAGTACAAACACCACCAGCTCTTGGGCAGTGCTAACAATGTGCGGAGATTCCACAAAATACTTCAACATCTTTCCTCCAAGAGAATTCAAGAAACCAAAAAATTTAGTCAGGATTTTAACAGATGACCTTGCATCAGGCCTTCCTGTTATTTAAACCACAAACTTTATGACCACAAGACAGTAATTCCACAGCTGAGCAAGTTCCATGCTTAGGAAACTGTCACCTAGGACCATGTTTTGTTGCATGCTTATCTATATACATTTGTGCATATATAAACAAATGTTTATATGTATATATGTATATACACACACATATACTTATCTACATGAACTAGCTAATTTTAACTTTTAAAATTAGCTTATCTTAAATTTCAATTACATTATTCTTTCTCTTTTCTATAGGAACTGTCACAGATGAAGCAGGCAGGATTTACACTGTGGTGGTGTCTTCTGATCTCCAACTTTTATGATTTTATTGTTTTCAATATATAGGTATTGAAGAAGTAATACTTAATTGAATGGCACCCAAAATCTTTTAAATGAAAAGCCTGAGAGAAAACACAAGATATTGATCTAACTCCTTATGCAACACTGTATTATAGGTTGTTTTGTTTTCCATTTGTAAAGTTAAGACATCACTGAAGCTTTTCTGAAGGAAATCTAAAGGTTTTACTCTGAAGGACTTTATGCAATGGAGTTCTCAGTGAGAATGGCAAGAAAAGGCATAAAAATATATTAATACGAAAACAAGTGTATTTTGCTTTGGCATCAAAAACAAAGTCCTTTTTTTTACCCACCTAAATATATTCAAGGAATTATTACTAGTGTTACTAGAAAAGTAAACATTTTTTTTTAATAAAAAGAGGATTTATTAAAGGACAATACATATTTATTCTGTTGTTCTATTTCTTTTTAATCATTCCTTATGCTGATTAAGGCTAACTCCTGAAGTCCTATGGATAACTTGATCTTACTATTTTATTCAAATGAAGCTTTTCTTTGAGATATTTTTGAGTTTTGAGTAATTAATAAACATACTAAATTTAGCATTTACTCATTCTATTTTTCAAAGCCCTCTAAAGGATAAAAATATTTGTTATGAACATGGTTGCATTTTCTGTGTGACCTGTGTTAGTAATAAATTATAATTTCTTAACTAGTTGCTAATCAATACAACATATGTAAGTATTAATTGTAAGCCTGTTCATAGATCCATTAATGTTGTCAAGGACATATATATATATATATATGTTTTAAATTATGTAATCAGTTACAGAATTGACTTGAACATATGTTATAGTCTAGATCAGTTAACTGTAGGGATGAATAGGGCAACTTACTCTGCCAGACCTGCAGCTAAGCACAAGATGAAATAGATTTGGCCCTACATGATCTTGCTGAATAGTTCAGACTGTATAAAGTTTATTTTAATATACATCAAACTTTTGTGAGGGAAAAGTATTGAACTAGAGCATGAAGAAAATAGATTCAGTGTCTGGTTCAGGCAGAGTTTTTTTGTCAATTTAGGTAAATCCCCTGATTTTTCAGTGCCTCAGTTCTCCATCCATAAACTGAGGAATTAATATTAGCTCCTTTATCTGCCTTGTCTATTCGTACAGAAGACCCCTTGGAGCAAGGATTGTCTCTTAGTGTATGTATCGCAATATTGAAGTGACACTGCATCCCTTACATTCATTTCTTTTTATTTTCATCTGAGTTAGCCTTTAAGGCTCTAGAACTATACACTTTTATTAATTTTTATAAAATAGTGCCATATGAATTAGGAATAATAAAAATGAAAACAAGTAATAAATCATATTTAGCAATGAAAAAACTTTGACTGCAACTGATGTCAATTTCTGCATTTCCCCAGTCCTCCTCTGTAAAATTATCTCAGTTTAAACTCTTGTACAAATATTCTTTCTTAGTTTTAAACTATATTTCAGGTCATTTTTGTTCAATAACCTCAGCTAATAAAAGTACTATGATCAGAGCACTTCTTTTTTAAACCTTTTAAATTGTTCTTACTCGTTTTTTGCTGGACAGATCCTCAGGTGAAGTAAATGAAAATAGCTTCAAAGTCATTCAGTCAAAGTGTAAAGCTGTTAAGAACATTATTGACCTGCAGGTACTGATTTATGCTGACTCCTCTGCTGTCTTCCTTTACACCATGGAAAGATCTTGGCCCAGTCCCTCTCTGTGAAAATCAGAGAAAACTGCTAACATCAGAGGAGATCACACCACTGTCTTTCCTCCAATTTCAAAAAAGTTTATCTTCTCAAAAAACCTCTCAGCTCTTTGTCCTTTAATTTTTGTGTTTGTTTACATCCTTAGGAGCTTCAGGTTAAATTGAATATTTACTTAATTACCTAAGCAACTGGAATTTTGAGGGAAGGAACTTTCCCATTAAAAAGGTTAGTTTGCATAGAATCTGATTTTACATCTAAATCTTAATTCTTGCCTAAATCTAGGAGAACAGAATGCATCAAACCTTTCCATGTTTTGACCTATATGTTAAAGAACATACATGTGTAATAAGGTGATATAGAATATAATTATTTTCAAATATTCCTTCTAAGATAACACACAACCAGAATCTTACCTCTTTGCATTGCTTCTGAATAGATTGACAAGATTAGAAAATATTGGGATATATGCAGTCACACACTTTGAGCTATAAGAGAGGCATAAAAGAGAGCCTGATCCCATGCACTACAATTGGGCTCACTCATGAGACCTTCTGTGCAAGAAGATCCATCCAAGATGCCTCTGTGATCTCTGTTTTGGGGACTGAGACTAAATATTTGTGTTATGTTATTTTGATTACGGAATCTCATGAGAACTTAAGGAAAGAAGAATACTAGCTGAAGAGAAAGTTAGTGTCAATACAGAACACAACTGGAAAAAATATTTCTGTGGTGTTTTGTGAAGGAACTTTGAAAGCAGGAGAATCTTTATTCCTAACCTATCTTTGAATTTAAATTGCACACTTAAGCAAACTTTGAACTGTACCACACCATAAGCATAACAAGTAAACCTATGATTTTAATAGTTAATCATCTGATGCATGACAAGTATCATGCTGAATTCTTTGTGAACTGATTCACAAAAATCATTCAGTAAATTAATGAAGTTTTGCAATATTATCAGTAAAATAGGCAAGCAGCCAAATGTCTAATGACAAATTGAAGGGTTTTGAGATGTGTCTGTCTCTGCAATATCAAAATTGTTTTCAAAACAGAAGCAACCTGGAAAAATTGAACACCATGTGAACTATAGTGCTATTATGAAAATGCAATAAATAAATAATGTGACTTATATGCAAATAAATTTATCTATCCTTCAACTTTGCCATCAAATATTTTTTAGTGGCCCACTCTGACTCTCAGTGCAATAAATGGCAACATTTCCTTTGGTTTTCAGAGAAATGGATTTCCTCCTATATCCAGCATTTATTCAGATCTGGTGTACTTTTTAGGCAATATAAATACCACATTTGTAAAGCCTAAAAAGGAGCCACTCTGAAGAGAGGGTAGTAATCTGTCAAAGCAGTGGTTATTGTCTGGAGCATTACCTGTCTTGCAGGTGTTATTCCCCTCCATTTATCTTCCAGCCTCGACCTGATGGATTGGGGATTATTGCTCTTTTGGCAATCAGATCCTGAACATGTCTCCTATTTAACTCTGGGCTGTAAAAAAGGGAAAATTAAAAACCATTATGAGACCTCCATATAATTAATCTTCAGATGGCTTGAAGCTTAAGCGTGTAATGTCCTCAGTATACTGTCTACTATAACAAGTAACAGGAGGGAAAAAAAGGCGACATACCAATACACTTTATCCAAGGGAAGAAATTCCAGTTGTAGCATTAAATATAAATACAATAGTGTGTTGGCATAATGTAGTAAGGTTCCTGTACTATTAAAGGCTTTGTTCTAAAGCGTATCTGTGTACACAATGAGATGATGAACACAGTGCATCACATAGCTAAATTTAATATATGCAGGGGTATGATGTTTGCAATGCATGCATTTCAGCAGGTCCCATTAGTGCGCCTTTCCCCTCCAGTGAAAACAGAATGAACCACAGCCCCTTCTGGTTTGCATAAAGCAAACAAAATTAGATTTGCTTTGCTGAATTGAAACCCGCTTGGGATTGTGAGCCTCTCTCGGGGACAAATTACTTCAAACAATCCCTTTGTACCATAACAAAATAAAAAAATTCAGGCCAATCAACATGGCTCAAAACCCTTAACACAAGAATTAATAATACAACCTAGTCTATTTTTATTGCTTCTGAGCTACAGATCCTTGTTTTAATATAATTACACTTATTTGTGGTCCACATGTTAAATAAGCTTGCATATGTTAACTAATGTGACATAAAACAACTTTTATAATTTCACTATTGCAACCAGTTTTGTTTCCCCTAGAGTAACATCCCTAACATAGGACAAGCTAAACTTTAATTGCATTAAATTAAATCTATTTTATTATTTTTTTGGCCTATAAAGATAGAATAATAGACATCTCTGAAGTTAAATATGGCAAAAATATGTCATTTAAATTCCACTGTAAATCATATTTCCTGATGGGTTTCCAAATCTATCCCTTTCTTCAAAGAAATAACTTGTTCTTTCTAGCTGAGAAATCAAATTTAAGGTGGCACAGTGTTTTCCCCATTTATTAACAGAATACCTTTACCCTCAATGCTGCACTTACAGTGTACTTGCATATCACATTCCACTTCAAAATAAACTATTTTTACAATATTATTGGATTTTTTTAGACTACAACGTCCGAACACTGTGACTACTTAAGCTGAAAATGCACTGTAAATTAAGCCAGAGAGTTTATTTGCTTTTCTTCATCAGGCACACCTAAAATGAAACACAGGCAAGTATGTTTGTCTTTTCTATTTTCGTCAATATTTTAGATATTGCTCCAGACAGTATTATTTCTTAGCATTTTTCAAACTCCAACCTTGGTGTTGCACAATATTATTTTAAATACAACAAAATAATGGCAAACATAACCAACTCTGATTTTCCATCTTAACGTAATACAAGATTATGGACAAAAAAGCAGGAGGTCACTTTTATTACTTTCTAATAAGACTTTACCTTATATGAGGCTATAAGCAATATATCAAGATGTCACTTTGTGCCTCCTAATATGACATTGCGGTGATGGAAGGAACCAAGGAGTTAGCACAATTTTCTGAAGTATTCTCCCCAGAAGCATGTTTCTGCAATGCACAGTCTCAAGCACTTGGAAAGGAAAACGCTGACATAGGGCAGAATTATACCCTGACTCATAGTCCATGTAACCCAACTGATGGATGCATAACGTATCAATCAAGACAGTTCTGCTCCTGGAATATATATTTTCTTCACAGAAAAACAAAAACAACCTTTGCCCAATTTAACCTGAAAAAATAAGCTTGGAGATGCACAGAGGAAATAAGAGGTTGAGGAGAGTAAGCAGTGTAGTGCTGTTGGAATTAACATTTGCATTTTAAAATGGTGCCAAGAAATTAAGATACAGAAAAACATATAGAGAGCACATTAACTATACCCCATAGTGTCACTGTGAATGCATATGTGAATATCAGATAATAATACTTCTAATCTCAGTAAAGCTGACAATGATTTAGAAAGATGGTTTTGCATTTTCTGTTTTTCCTCTCTCATGATGCTGGAAAAGTAGATTTGGCCGGACTGAATACATTTTTTTTTTTTTCTTGCTATAAATACAAATTCTTTAGGACTGTATTTTGACACCTATTTTCCTCAGGCTTTTCATAATTATTTTATTTGTAGAATTGTTCATGTCCTCCCCTGTTTTGCTCTAGATAGACGAAGTTTTTCAGTAATATCTAAGTACCATTTTATGTTGGAAGTAACACAGTCTCCAGAGGAAGGTCAGGTGGTCATACACCTGATATTAGGGGAGTTATTAAGAAACACTGTTAACTGGAGAGAAATAATACCCACCAGGACAGAATAAGGAATAGTAGAGATTGGTTAAGACTTGCCTTATGCATTCCTTGTTCTAAAGAGGTTAGTGCCAGCACAACCAATTTCATTTTGAGACTGTGGTAGGTTTGTTGGGCTAAATCACCAGTCCACAGGAGATACAGAAGGTTCTGCAAAGTGAAATTCCACCTAGTGTATCAAGACCAGTGGGTCAAAAGAAGAGACAATGAAAGGGCAGCTACAGTAACAGCAGCAAGCATGAGTGGTACAAGTGTGGAAGGAATGAGCTGATGTGAGGGGAGCATTTAACACGAGGCATAAGTGGGCTACCCTCACTATCTGCCCAAATGCAAAGTAGTCATCTGATTTAAAGACTAATATTAAAAATACAAAACTACTCCATGTTTTTTGGAACATTTCTTACCTTCTGCCTTCTATATGGTGCTGTTTTGTGTCAATCTAGACTTCAGAACAGGCAGCCCTACATTGTAGCCCATAAAAGTCACAGACTTGTGATATGTTTTTTGTTAAAATCTCTTCTGAGTGCAAGTGCATGGATGCGTGAATGAACAGTAACTCTAGAATATGTTTAAATACCAGTAAAAAAACAGTGTATATGAAAACTTGCTGTGTAGCATAACAAGTTCTGATATGTTGTGTTAAATGATCTTCATATTTCTGCAATACTGTTCTCTTAAACCTCTGTTGCACTGTGCAGCCACTGCATGTCACTATTAAGACAGAGCTTTCGAGATTTCAGAAAGATTTATAAATTCCTAGTGGAGATGGGTGCCACTATCAACCAGATAAAAGTTGACCCTGTACATATATATTCATTTATTGTTTAAACTGTAAACAGTTAAAGTGCTCAGAAGAGTTCACAGTCCACTCTGTGCTACACAATTTAGATTGTTTAGGGTTTTCCATGCATTCGTTATGTATTTAAGTGTGCACTAAACCATTAGACCCCAAGAAAATCATAGTCATTCATAATTCATTGAGTCATTCATATCTGAAAGTTGTGCCCTAGCACCAGTGTATTTCCTTGGGTTGAGATATGTTCCTCCTACAAAATATATAAAGTATTATCCATGGGCAATTACCCGCTTCTACCCATATTTCAGATTAAGCACTTTTAGCAATATAAATTATTCATATTACATAAAGCAGCGTACAAGTGGTGTACTCTGTCAGAAACTCAGCCTATTTCATAGTGGGTTTTTTAATTTTTATTAAATATGATGGCAAAATTATCTTCAAATCCACATAACAGTTTCCTTCAGTATTCTGGACTCCTTATGTGTGCAGATTTCTGACTGGTATAAAGGAAAATATGTATGTCAGTACAGCAGATCAATGTAATTAAGAACATAGAGCAGATCTGAGAGGGAATTTTGGCCTTCTAGGAATATATCATGCTTTCAAAGGCAAGCAAGGTTAATTAAATTTCTATAATTAAATCAATTATTAGTGCTAATGTATTTCTTAAACTGTAGGACTTGAAGAGGCTTCTTGTCTCCATGTTTTGGGGCATCCTCTCCTGCTGTGGTCTAGCTCCGTGCTAAAACCCCTGTCTGCATCATATCTCCTTGCTTCTTTTACCTTTGTGCTGGGGAGAAAAGCAGGACTTGATCTGGAGGGAAGGTTTGTTCCTGACATGATGAGTTGGAGAATCAGGACCCTGCCTCCATTAGTTCACACCTGCTGCACAAACACAATGACAAAATCAGTGCAAGTTGTGGCTTCTCTGTGCCATGTTGGACAAATAAAGATTAAAAACATCCCCACTGTGAAGTGCTGATGCTCACACCCTGGATAGTACACAATATGATGATATCTGATTGCTCTCAGAAGCTGGATTATATTTTCCCACCTTCGACCCCAATTTACCTTTTCACAGTCATTTTGCTATGAATTGTTCTAACAAGTGTTTACAGAGCAGGGATTGTGATCCTTAACGGTACTCTCCTAAGGAAATTAGGCATCACCATTGTGAGAACGGCTCTAACAATTGTATTAATTCACTGGCTTGATACTGATCTTATAAATAGTTCCTGCTAATGCATTTTGGGTGAAATGCTGCCAGGTTTTAGTGATGCAAATTAAGATGACTGTAAAATTGTTACTTAGTGATTTTGTTAAATGTAAATTTGCAGTGTTGGATAGTGTCATTCTGTTTCTTGCCGTATGTTCAACCTAACAGGCAGAACCACACTCATTTGTATAATGTTAATATCTCTTGCTTAACTTTTATAACATTCTGCACAAATTAACGTAAGATCCTAATAATCAGGCGAGCTATTAAAGAATTCTGTGATGTGTTCCAAAATGAAGTGTGTAACGCCTATTGGGTTCACACAATAATTACAGCCTGACTGCCGTCTGCTCTTCTCATCACAGTGACACCTGCTAACAAATATGTTGCTAACTGTGTTTGCAGCATTACAAATAGGTAGGCGCTCGTTGGCTGCTATGGGGTGAGGGTACATGGCCTGTGTACTTACTAGTGGAAGGTGATTTAGCAAGACTGCTTTGATGATCTGCTTTTTCACAGTGTGAGACTGTATTTTGCACCCTAGAGTTCCCAGGTAGGGTGTCACAGCACAGATACTTCTTTTCACCTCTCCCTTTTCCTGCTGTAACATCCTTTTGTGGTTGCAGGTTTTTTTCTTTTTTGTTTATTGGCATTTCTGCTGAAAAACATGTGAACAATTTGTGAAGCTGGGGGCCAAAATCTTTTGTATATATCTATGTGTATATGTCATGAGTATGTGGTGCCTGTGTATGACACAGAGACAGAGCAGGAGGAAGACTTCTTTACCATTGCAGGGTTATGTATAGTGTTTAGCTAAATGTGCACTGATATTCAATAAAATTATTAGACATATATTTTCAGAAATAATTACACACTCTTTCTGGAAACATTCTAATGACCTAGAATATGTTTCTGCAAATACTCTTAGGTAATGAAAAAGATAATTGTAAAAACTGTGAAATAAATTAATGACATATTAAAAATGTAAGGTCTAGTTTCACACAATGCACAGAGGCATCCTTGGTCCTTAAGCTAATGTAAACAGTCTAAGATTTGGATTAATGTTTGAATGTTAAATGAGAGAAGTGAACTATTTTGATACATTTTTGTTCTCTCTTTTATTTATTTGTTTATGAGTGCCTGGTTTAAATTAAACAAAACCAAACCAACAACATAACTCAAAAGGTAATAGTATCTTCATTAAGCACTAGCTTTATATTCCTTAGTACATTTCAGACAGTCAGTGATTGAATACCTCAAAGCCTATTCAGTGAATAACTCTGATACGGCCCCTGGACATATGTTGATTTCTTTACTCCTCTGTTGGGTTACTAGAAACAGCAAACTTTCTCAAAATCAGACTTTTAGGTCTTCCAAAATGTATGATATATGAACAGTCCTTCTGAAAATAGGAACTGTGAAATATGGAACTGTGAAATCATGGTGTTTTTTCCATGAAACGACATTGTTCTTATAATGTAAATTTGGTGATTTGGGTACAGAGTGGTCTGAGAAAATAGATAAAAAATGTCTACTAAATAAAAGCTGGTCACAAATTCCACAACATACTGATGTAGATGCTTGTTTTCCCAACCCATAAATGGATTTAAAAAAGAGCTGACAAAACATTGGTTGATTTATGAACAGTTTGAATTCAAAAGTAGCTTTCAGTTTAGCTAGTCAAGACCTTAAAGGCTTGTCTTGCCAATAACTAGATGCTTTAGCTTTTGTAGTGTGAACACTTTAAAGTGTAGTTCAAGTTATTTTCATGTAAGATGTAAACACTGCCCACTTCATGACTGCACTGTTACGGAATCTTGCATTTTGGAATAATTCTGATTTAGAGAAAAAAGGAAAGAAAGTGGCTTCTCCTTCACTTTAGAATACTATGGTCAGTCCATGTCCCATTGGTTTGCATGTTATTGTTTGAAGCAATAATTCTTCAAGGGTAAATTAAGTCTTCTTTTACACTCCTGCAGCGCACTGTTTTCAGATTATGTTCTCCTGGTAAAGAAGACTGATGAGCCAGGTGTTTCTGAACCCTGAGAATGAGGAAGACTGAAGATTGAAAAGAATCATGGCCTTCATTTAGCCTAAGGATTCTCTCTTAATTTGAACTCCTTCTGTGGTTTTCAAACATTAACTTTTCCCACACATATTTTATATTTCAAAAAAGTTTCAAATCACCATCATTGTGAAAAACAGATGAACTGCTGAAGAGCCTCAAACACTATAAAAGCAATTTGCTTCTTTCTTGCCTTCCAAATAAGGGTCATGTAAAAAGGCCAGAGGTGTGAACAAGGTCCTCCACATATCTGGCTCCTGTGAAAGTCCTTTCACAGAGAGACTGTAAACAAGTCCCAGAGGCTCAGCTTTCTCATTAAACAGATGAAATGGGTCTTTTGACCCTCTGAGCTTTCCACCAGTATCTTCCATCCTACTTTTACTAACGATAAGAGAGAATTTGTTTCTGCCATTTCCTGACATTTTCTTATATTATTTTGTACTCTATCCTACATGAAGCCTCACAAAAGTGAAGCTGGAAAACTAAAAGGTAAAAATATCTAAAATATCCCCAAGTCTAGTCCTACTCAGGACCAGTACATACTTTCTTAGAGTCAATCATCCTAACATACATAACGTAAGGTGGGAATGACAGATGGTGGCATGCCTCACTTTAATTTTATGTGTGGAGATAGATTGCCTGTTTGGCTTGTCTTCTCTCTCAGAGCAGATCAGGAACAACCTTTTTTTCAGTTGTCATGTCCAGGAGTTCAGGAGACTTCCAAAGAGAAGCATTCCCAGAGATGCATAAAATCCAATGGATGTAGAAAAGTCTCGGTACTGATCTTGATATATATGCTATATTCTGTTGAGGAGTGTTTTTCATCTATTTGTACTATGTAAGTTAACTTTCTAAGACACTAAATAACTTTATTATGACACCTTATTCTATGCATGTTCTAATTTAACAGACTGATTTGTAATTTTTCCATTTTATTACTGATTCAAGATCAAGCACTTGAATGTGAGAATTAAAACCTAACTAAACAGTTCAAGATTCAGAAAATTCATGATGGATTTTTAAATCCCAGTGAACAATTAGTTTCTTAATCTTATAATTTGTCCTTGATTAAGAAATTCTTAAAGGATTTAAATTTTATAATATTCAAAGGACAGAAACTTTCAGGATTTAAGTGATTTAAATTCATACTCAACGGGACACTGAATGACAGAGGGATCATTGCTGGGGTGTGCAGTCTATCCCTTCCACAGCATTGGGCCTATCCATCTTTCTAAGTGCTTATATATGTCCATAATAGTGGAATCTACTAGTTCAAATCAAATACAGAGCAGATTGTTTTATGTAATGGCTAATCAGAGGTGTGTGGCAGTCAGAATTAAGAAAAAATACATCAACAACTTGCCAACAGTTTTCACACACTAGAATGAGAGACAGCTCAGCTGTTTTGTATTGTAAGCATAGGTAAAGGGACAAAACTGATGTCAGACATCATGGTGGGAAACTTAGCAACTGTTGGCTTGCTAATGGAATCAACTCTGAGGTGTGACTTGGTGGTCCATAACTTGGTGTCCACATCAGACAACCCACCCTTCCATCTTCTACAGGGGTGCTACCTGGCAAGCTCAGCAAAGACACCAAGGGCTGCATGAACACGGAGACTGAAAAATGTTCATCTTTGGAGGTGCCATAAGGAGGTCAAGGTTGAGACAAGTTGACAAGATAGTTTATGGAAAACGGCACTGTCTGCAATGTGTCTGTAATTTGGATAAATTGAGTTCAATCCCATATGATGCCAGCCCTCCTTCTTTTACTGAAATCAAGGCTGAAATCAATTTTGGAAGATAGAAGTTCATTCTTGTAAGTTACAGCAAACCACCTGGTTAATACTATACAAACTGTCTACACTTCTAAGCTACCTAAATGCAGACTGTACCTTGAGTACTTTTCATTCATCTTCACTTTGACTTACTGTAAATAGGTAGATAATATTCTTTCATAATTACAGGTACAACAATTTTTGAATAATAGCATATTTGTCAAGAATGTCTGTCTACATGCTACTCAGTTATTTCACCTCAGCTACTGTTGCTAAAATTACTTGGCTTTCACTATTACTCTTTATAAAATTGATTCTGATAAAATTAAGATAAGGTATGTATTTCAGGATCAGGTTTTGAAGACTTGATATTGTAAGAGTTATTTTAAGTAAGAGGAATTCTATTCTGAATTGTCCTCTCTCTCTATATATATATATATAATTTATCATCTAAAAACATCAGATTTACTCAGATAAGTCAGGTTTTGTCGTTGGGGTTTTTTTCCCAACAAGAGTTTTGAAATGTTATCTAGAAACTGAAAAGGAATGTCCTCTATTCTACTGATCATTTAGCTGAATGTGTTTCTCAAACCTGTTACCCCAGTGCTTAGCATCCTGATTTCACAATCTTACAATTAAATCATGACCTTTCTCATACAACACAGTTGTTGTCTTTAATAATTATTTTTTTTAAGACTCATGGCTCAAATGTCATCAAGTCTTATTTCCTATTCCTCCTCTATAATTTGGCAAGTAAGAATAAATCCAGAAAAGGTTATCCATTATCAGTTACATGCTTTAGCTTCTTTAGCAAGAAGCTGACAGCTCACCAGATCTTTTTGACCTCCAACTTATAAACTATTTTAATGTTTATATCCTATAAATCAAGTGCAATAGAAAGAGTCTCACTCTAGTTAATAGCCTAGATGTGCGTCAGACGCGTTGCACTGTAAAAAATGCTCCATGCCATTGTATTCTTTCTGAATGAGTGATTTTGTGCACTAAATAGTTTAGGAACACAAATACCTGGCTCAGCTTTTTTTCCTTAACCATGCAAGACCAAAGTGCAGCTGTTTCAGAGGGATCTCCCAGTAATCAGTGCCATATACTCACAGCTATCCTTTGCCTTCTGTAGTCCTCTGGGGAAATTATGCTGTTCTTTTTGGGAGCTTATTTCTTTTCTGGTTCTGAATCTGTTGTATTGATTGGGACTTGGTGGGAAAGGGGAGAAAGGAGACTTTTAAAGAACTGTGGCTCCCCTCCAGCTGTGCCTTGTTGACCAAAACTTAGAGTAAATAGCAAAAGTACATACCTCATCTTGTAAAAAATGTTTCCCTGATGAAAAGGGTATCCACACACTTATGTGAAAGTCATGCTCTTTCATCCCTTTCATGTTCATTTAAGTGTCATATTCAACATCAAATCATTTGCTTTTTGGTCTTACAAATGGACCTTAAGGTGTTAAGATATTTAGTTTAGCTAACAAAAAAATATATAGAATTAATATGACTATTCAAATCACTCATTCCTTTGATGAGAAGGAAATTTGCTGAAATTAGATCATCTCAAAAATGTGACATACTTTTAGATAAAAATACTAGCATAATAGATAAACCTTTCACACTTCTTACTTAGAAGATATAGGACCTGGATGCATGCAAAGAAACAGGT
>JAOEGS010020001.1:43275-76743 GCA_025447755.1 Corythornis vintsioides
GAAAACTTCTAAGGTAAAAATTTTTTTTTTTTTTTTTTTTTTTTTTTTTTTTTTTTTAATGAGGAATGAAACATATATATACTGTTGCCTGGCTCCCAAATAACTCCTTTTCACAAGCAAACCAGCTTTGGCTACAGTCAATATTTTATTATCATAAACATTTACTGCAATTAATAGTAAATCACCAGCATTTGTAGACAATTTGTATGAATTGCAGTGATAAAATGTTTATTTTAATAAATTGTGTACAGGGTAATCTCCACAATGCAATTGACAATTGTTTCCAAGGAAATTTCGTGTAAAGCAATGAATCATTTGGAGGAACAATGGTGAAGTGAATGAACTGGAACCCTTGTAATCTTGCCCTTTGCCTGCAGACTGGTCTGGTAGACACAAGACCCAACAAAAACTTAACTGAAGTCCTATTTCTTTGTAGTTTATTACTGTATCTTTCTGTTTCCAACTTTTTTGTTGTTAAAATTGAGATTGCAAACTGTTTCTTACCATATTGAAAAGGAATTGTATGGTTTGCTTTCTGTGCTATAAGCTAGTTTTTTTTTGGATGGTCTATAGCCAAATGAAATGACCTTTTTATTGCTTGTTATTTGCTTTTCACAGATCCCATCATGTTACAGTTTGTAAGTGAGGGAAGGATGAGAGGCTGTCTGCAAATCAGAACCTCAGGAGAAAATATTTTAAATCATGAATGACTGACTAGTAACTCATTTATTAATGTGCCTTGAAGAACCAGCAAAACTTTTGGCAACTGTGAAGGAAACAGTGGATGGTAAAAAAATATTTTTTTTTATTTGAGACATTGGTTACAAGAGAAAAACAAAGAATTCATCAAGTTTAAAATTATACTTGGGGAGACCAAACAAATGTAGTACTCTAAACAATTGTAGGTCAGTGCCTACAGAATTGGACAAGTTATTAAAGTAACTGGACTTTTACTGACATATGCATACAATTTTATTTTTTAAAGTTTTTAAAAGACATCTGCATTATTCTAAATTCACAGAATATAAATCCAAATATATACAAAGGAATATTAATGCCATTAAATTAGTCAGTTATTAAAGTTGTGAATTTTTTCTTGCTGAGTTATCAGAATCAAAAACATAATGGAAGCAAAAAGAACTTTATATGTACTCGTGGCACATATTAACATCTGATTATAAGAATTTAATGCATACAATAAGATATGCAAATAAAAATCAATACTAGATAACATGAAAGAATGAAAAATAAACTAGGAAAGCTACTTAACTAACATCTGAGATAGATAACTTGATGATACTTCTCAATGGAGATTTTTCTGGTTGGAAAAAATGGAATGGAATGGCCAGGGAGTTCCATGAGCCTACATTTTATATAATCTAAAAACATTTGTGCTTGATTTTAGGTGTATGAATAGTGTCAAATTGATTAATTACTCCACTGGGACCCTTTTTTTTTTAATATCAAAGTGTATGAAAATGTTTGGAAAGAAGCATATTATTCAAGACAACAGTCCTTTCTTCTACCACTGAAAAGGATTGATGCTACAATGTTGTGGGAGGGTCTTGAACAGCGCCTTCAAGTGCTTTTAAAGGTTTAAATTGAAATCATCAACATGATGAAAACAAACTGCTGTACAAATCACTGTATTTACAAAGACCTTTTTCAGAAGAAAGACCTGTCTTTAAGGGTTAGGGTTATGCCTAGAAGAAAAGAGGAAGAAAAGGGATCAGCAGGAACATTAGACATGTATTTACTCTTCAGAGAGCATCTTTTGTACACTTTTCCTGTACATTGCGCACTGCTGCTCTCCTGCTGCCCTGTTCCCTCGTGTTCTGGAGACATGGAAAGTTGTCTTCTTCTCAGGTATCCTGGTTTGCCCACCAAGGAATGTCAGCAAGCATTTAAAAAAGCAAGCAATTAAAGTTGTGTACAATTAAAGAACACTATGGTGTGACAAGAAGATCAAATGGACTTCTTGGTTTTTTTTATGACAGACCTATTCTAGCAGCTCAATTTTTCAGTTGAAATTATTACTGTGTTAGTTGGGAAAAAAAGACAAAGTTTAAATTTTTTTTTTTTATTCTTTATTCATTTTTTTTTTATCACTTCACAGGTACAAGGGAGTGAACCTAAGTGACAAGATAAGTTAGAGAAGCCTCCATCCCTCTTGCACTTTCCAATACAGCAATTCATGTAGCCAAGAAACTGAACAGATTTTTCCTCAGTTTGATATTATATTTTTTCAACAAACTATATTGTGCCACAATGTCCTGATGGTAACTGCCTACTGAAATGCTGTTCTGTTTCTGTCTTTGCTGTTTCAGGGCTTTAATGTACAACACGGTTAAAAACTGACTCAAAGTTTTGGCTTTGGGGAGATTATATTCATTTTTTTTGGCACAGAACAACGATCTAATCTAAATGAGGAAAGAAAGGACAAAAAACTATTTCAAGATTTAAAATGATTTTTTGTAGTTGAGAATTGTAATATTGCCAAAAAGAGAAAAATTTTAAGATTTTTGAACATGAGTAACAATGAATGTTCTTTTCAGATTTTTTTTACTGCTGTGTCTAGCTATTGACAAAAGTGAAAATAATTAAAAAAGTGTTAACAGTCCTGGAAAAAAACCCAACACATTCAACATGTTTATGATTAGAATCAGTATCCAGAATAATGGGTGTTGTTAGTAGGCAAAAAGAAAAGAAATCCATGTCCCCAAAGAGCCATCAGCAGAGTAAAAAAAAAGAAAAATTATCTTGAATTTTTCTCCAGAACATAATTACCTAGCTACAGCTGTAGTACAGCAAAGTTATCTGGAATTTTTCAGTCTATTTTGTGTACAAATGTTTTTAAATCTAGGGTAAAATGGGATGTGGTGAAAATGGATGTAGTAAAAAATGGATGTATATAAGGCTTTTTTTTTTTGCCCTTATGGACTTATTTTAGATGCCAGACAGGATATTAATACAATTGAAATAGTATTAAAAAATTGACTTCAACCTTGAGAATATGTATAGATGATTTTTTTAATCACAAGTGAAACTATCTGCTGAATACATTTGTTCAAGTACATACATTTTTGTGCAAATACATAAATTCTTGTGTCCCAGAGACTCTTCAACCAGTTCTACACAACCTCCATGTAACAGATACAAGATTGGAGGAAAGGTCTGAAACTTTGTTAATTTGGCAAAATCAAATACCCAACAGGAAAAGTATCTTTTAGGATTTGTGTTGGATTTTCCTCTCAGAGGCATCAGAATTGAAACATGTGCACACCTATCAGTTCGAGCTGGATCACAGTCAAGTAATATTAATATTAAATCAGGCAGAGAATCCAGTGTCAAGATTGTGTCAGTTCTATGTTTCCATGTTGCCTTCAGGAAAAGAATAGTACTTGGGCAAACTTAAAGCCTAGGTGCATGAATTGAAAATTTATGACAGATTGTTTCCCAAAAATTTGCTAAAATTTTCATTTGGCAGGAAAAGTTCAAACTGAATAATCATTTTCATCATGGTGCTGTATTTATTTCCTGCTTCTAGGAAACCTCAATCTGGATTTACTGTGTAAACCGTGGCCATCACATCTCTATCCATGTCTTCTGATACACTCTTCAGTTAAATAAAAAGATACTATTAATTTTCCCTGGGATACCTTCCTCCTTCAGGGCTCAGTGTCCCTCTTTGCTTTGTAATGAGCACCTTGGTATTTAGCTCTGGAATCTATATTTTATTTTGTGTTTTGGCTTTGTGCCTTGAATACCTCTTGCTTCAAAACTTTTTTTGAAGACAAAACTATTAATTTCTTGTGGCTTTTTATTTTACAGTCTGAATGCTTCTCTGACATACATTATATTTGTGTTCATCATATCCTTGACATGTGAGGGATATTATTATTCACATTGTCTAGAAGAAGAATCAGGGTACAAGGAGAGGAAGATCCAGTTTTTCAATTAGCTCTGTCCTCATTTACCAGTGTTTAGGTGCTGTTTGTTTTTTACTTTTCCCCCAGAATGGTTAGAATTGCACTGTACAATGCTGCTTTATGAAAAATACAGCTCCTGTTATTGATTTTGATTGCAGGTGTGACTGCTCCAAATCTCTGTAAACCAAAGCCCAAGGTCTAAATTGAGGTACCCAGAAAACATAAAATACAGGTGGTATTCCCAGGCTTCACTAATCTCTTTCACTTCCCTCTGAGACATTGCTTTTCAGATCAATTTGGTTATCCCTAAAAGATCACCTACCCAAAGTTTAGTTTAAGTTCCCTGAGCAGCACCTTGAAGGAATCCTGTGGCAGAGGCTTGGAAAAAGTTAGGTCTCCTGGTTATCATTTTTAGCCATAATTCATGCTTTACCCTTTCTTTTCTTGATGTCTCAAAATCAGCCTAAACATCTTTGCAACAACCAAAACAGAATGTCTAAGAAGAGAAACCACCTTCATTACTTAACTATGATTCATCCCCGATGCAGATGCATCTATGCCTCCAACAATACAGTGGAAAAAATAACAAGCAATCAGATAATTAAAGACTGTATCATAATGCAGGGGGACTGTATCATAATAAGGGGGGGTGCATATGAGCATTAAGGTTACTAAGCAGCGTGCATTCTGGCATTTCTTACCTTTGGAGTGATTCAGTTTCTAACCTTGATAATTAGAGCTGATCAGCACATTTTTGGAAAATGCTGTTCCACTGAAAGTCAAAACAGTCTGGGGGGACGTGAGAATTTTACCCAAGAGACTGTTTCTAAACAGACTGCCTGGGCCCTGCTAATTCACTCATCTTGTTACAAGGTAGGCTCGGGACTCTTGCACTGGTCTCAGATATCCTGACTCTGCAAGCATATAACAGTGCCCACAAAGTTACAGCATATAACTGGGAAGGAGGGAGAAGGCAGTTTTATCTGGTTCTGATAAGCTTGTATACTTGCTTAATTTCCCAAGCTATACTGCTGCTTTTCTTTTTGTTGTTGACACATAAAATGAATTCTGCTCCCCTTTCAATTTACAGTAGAAGTTTCAGTGTTTGGTATCACACTGATACTAGGAGGACTGGAAAGTGACCCACTAACTTAGCTCTTTGCTCTGTGAGCTAAAAAGCTGCCAGTGGCTGTAGCCTGGGTCACTAGGACACCAGTCCTATAAGGGGACAAATTGCAGTGGCAGGAAGTTTCACAGCTATATAATTATCAGGAGTAGAGGACCAGATATTTAGAAAACCTGATTCACACTTAAGCCTTGGAACAGGATAGATTCTTGTAGGTTCAGCCTATCCTCAACCTCAAAGTCTTCTCCTGTTCCCCTCTGCCATGTTTTGCTCCTTATGTCTTTTCCCAGACACATTATCACAGTGTTACCAGTCCTGGTTGCCACTTTCTAAGTGTCTTGCTTCTGTCCTGATCTCTTGCCCTCACAAGTCTTCCCCTCATCTATTGTGGCTTTCCTCAATCTCCTATTTCTTTCTGCACCTTTCTAGAGTATGATGACAACTCTCTCTCCTATGATGGCAACTGCAGCATCAGTTTCTTTGTCACTTCTCTGTCCCTATTTTCTGCTATCAATTAAGTGGTTTGAAATTCCCTATGTGATCTGCACTCTAACTGAAGAGGAAGCATGGGAGAGAAGGTTCCAGCTTGGCCCTTCTGCATAACCCCCCAGAAATCCACTTCCACACCTGGCGGGGGTCAGTACTATGTGGTATCCTAGTTACTAATCCTTTATATTTCACATGTTTGGTTTTTTTTGTTTTGGTTTTAAGATTTATGTCTTAGCAGATTTGGGTTTGTACTCACAGGCTCTGGAAAAGACACATCCTTTTTTACAAAGACTGCTGTCCTTGTCTTTAAGAGAAATACAATCCCAAAGAAGAATTGTCTAAGCTTAGCATATGATTAAACTTAGTGTGAATAATTAAAGAAATCCATGCAAGTGAGTAATGAGAGAGCAATCTACAGCTCAGATGAAATACTCTGATGTGAAAAAAATAGAGTCAGGTGGGAGTGTGAGAAAACCCTGTGTTGACTACAAGTAGGAAGTAGAGCAAGATGCTATTATCTGTGGCAGTCAGTTATTCCAAATGAAAACTGTGAAAACTTATCCTTGCTGAAAACAACTGTTCCCAGCACCACCACACATAAATCTTGACATCCTCTCTTTCTCAGGAGCTTTTAAAAAACGTTTTCCACCAAACTTCCCATAGTAGTAGATCTATTACCAATGCCAGGCTACTTATAGCTGTAAAAGATTCATGAAGGATTTTTTACGGCAGGCCTTGCGACTCTGAAAAATCCACCCAACTCTTCTGTACTTCATTATTGAGGGATTTGCATTCACTTCACAGCAGCCCAAGCACTAATCATAAATAAAGTGCAACAAGCACTGCAAGGAAGTACACAAAGTTACATTTCAAAATGTTATGCATAATAATATCAAAGATGCAATAAATTGAGACAATAAGTGTGCACAGCTTTAAAAAACTGAAAACCCAATTAATGTATAATCATTGATTTACATTCAGAGTTTTTTTGATGTTACATGTTAAGTTTGTTACTCTCGTTCTCCTTTTGAATGTTTCACAACCATCCCACTTTTTCACATCTGATAGAAGGTTCATCTCTACTGCTAATAAAGTAACCAAGGGTTGGGGTTTTTTTATTTGCTGATTTAAATAGTTTCATGTCATCAATGTCTTGTTGATGAAATGGTTTTATAACATCTTTTTTTCCTTGGTACTTCCACTGTTAATTACAAGCCATACAGTTTCTTCACCTCTCCCTCTAATGCTTTGAAATGACTGGCTTTACTTTAAAGCTTTTCCTTCTGGATCTGGGTGTTTTCTCCATCTCACACTTTACTTTCCCATCCTCCTAGCTGCCAGTATTTCTAAGCTTCTATATACGTGATAGTTTTATACAACTAAGCTAAACATCATCAGTGGCCTTCTACCTTCTTATGTTCATCCCTGTCATCGTGTTCACCATTCACAGCTTCAAAGGTTTCCCCAGGGGTCCTAGCACAGTAGAAAATCCTGATTATAAGTGACATTTGAGTGGATTTTTAGAATTAGTGCATTAACAATTATACCCAACCTTAGGCTCTTTATTAACAGTATCAAGACTGGAGTCTAGTGCAGAATTCAATGCAGCTGTGTCATCTTTTCATGAAAGCAATTTCCAGCGTATGCATTAATCTTAACAGTGATCTAAGGATGGGCAGAGAGGCTGGTTCAATCCTTTTGCTAAATAGAATGGGGATCTTTGGCTTTTTCTGAAAGGTGAAACATAGTTGGAGTCAGTGAGGCTTGCATCATTTGAGGTAAACATCTTATTTGCTTATTACACTACAAATTTCCACTTGCAGTGTTGAGGGCAGCCTGGGAAATATTATACAGATTTTATCTACAAGGGAGTCCTGTGAAATACGTCTTGGAAAATAACCTAGAAATCAGCTTGCACTCCTAAAACCAAAATAATCTCTGTATATGCACATATGGTATGAAGCAGTAGAATGTAATAGATATAGGACAGAATGCAGTTGTACATGCTCATGGCTTCATCAGTATAGATGTAACTGCATAGCAAATACTATTATCAGGGTTTTAACAGTACTCTAAGATACTTTCATCTGCTGTCATGTTTCACCACTTTCTGTCATAGTTCTGAGGTTAAGACTGAAGTCTACCAGCATGTGTGAGTATCTATGCACCTCAATATTTTTGTATTCTTGTATTTTAGTATTGCTGTTTGCTTCTTTGTATGCCTGTATGATAATTAGTTATAAATAAACAAGTGAATCTTTTAATGAACTTGGATTAGAAGCTCTAACTGCAGTCTAAACTCAAGATGGACTCTGCTACCTGCTTCTGACAGTGTTTTATTAGTGCTACTGCTGCTGTTTATAACAGAGGCAAATATAATATACCTATTGAGAACACCTATGACTACAGATGACAATTGTGGCAGCTGCACATATTGATTAACCTGTAAAAAAAAATAATAAGGAGTTTAACATTTTCATTCTACAATAAGAAAGATATTTATTTTTAAGGGCCTGCAGAAGAAAAAAAACTAGATAAGTATCAGGACAAGGTGATTAACATCTGTGACCAAGGAAAAGGCTCAAGGAGAAAAATCATGCAACATCTGCACTGTCGGTAAAATACTTGTAAAAAACACAAGTGAAGTGTGATTAATCACCATGGAAGTATGATTGAGTCAATTGACTGTTACTTTTTCATGATGATTAATCAGCTACAAAAATTATAATTGTCCCACTTGTAGTGGCTGCATGCTGTGCCTGATGACATCATTTGGGCTACAGCTACTCAATGAGTGGTTTTCAAAAGAATATGCAGATGAACCAGGAAGAGTGGGTGAGGTTAAAACTACATTTTTAAGATCATCTTTGGCCTTAGTAACCCAGACTTGATGTTGTTTTATCAGCTCACTGAATGGACAAATGCTGTGTTTTCTGATGTATAACATTATCAGATTAAAATAAAATCAGAGGCATTAATTTTTGTCATTTAACATTATTAAACAATGTTTACATTAAGGGAAGCATTTGGAAGCAGAGAATAAAACCAAAATTATTTTCATGATACTAGATAAACAAATGTTACACTCTCAGCATTCCATGAGTAGTGTATCTCCAAAAATAAAGAGCTTCCAAAATGACAATGAAATGCTTAGATTAATTACTGTAGGCTAAAACAAAACAAAACAAAACCAACAGAAAAAAAGAGTTAAGTTTCTTGCTTCAGAGTGGGGGTGAATGACAGAAAATGGTAAGAGTATTGAAGAAATGAAGAGTGGGAAAAAAAAAAAAAAGATGCCATCTCTTTACTCTTTCTAAGAATCAAAAGCATGGGGTCAAGGAAAAAGAAAGAAAATTCAAATGCAATAAAAAATGCCCAAATCAACCCACTATTTCTTTATTTAAAGTTATTTCATTACAATTTGTATTTTTGTGACTGTGTTTAAACTGTGTGCTCTGAGAGTCCATGTCAGGTTGGGAACTAGACATTCTCCATCTCCCCCCATCTCTAGATATGACTTGGTTCCCAGGAGAAAGAAACTTGGCCATATTGCCTAAAAGCAAACTGCAGCCTGTCTGGGTTAGCCCTCAACCTGGATAATGATCAGGGAAGTGGGATTGTGCTGTGGAATCCAGACATAGCCTTGAGATCAAGAATGTAATACAAATATTATAAGGGTAGTGACAGCTCCTGTAATTACAACAAAACCCCTGTACTTTTAAAAGCATATATGCAGTCATGCTGTAGGGCATAAACCAGCCACTTACTAAGGGTTTAAGAAGCAACTCCTTTTACAGGCAGGTATTTCTACAGGTTTTTTTTCTGACAAGGTTTCTCGCACCTTCCTCTCTAGCAGCCGGGATTTGGCATCTGTCAGAGACAGAGCTCCACGCTGGATGGATCACTGATCTAATCCAGTGTGGCAGCTCCTATATTCCTACTATGAGTATGCAAGCTTCATAGCAGATATTGGTTTTGCATGTAAGCCTGAAAATGTCATCAGACTGTTGAGTGGGTAAAGTGCAGCATTTCATAAACATACAACCCTGAAGGCTCCTAGGGAAAGATTGTTACTTTGGGATCTTGGATAATCTGAAAGAGATGATGTACTAAGATCTGACACAATAACCCAAATGATGAATTATTCCAGGCAATTTTGCCCCATCAAGCTAAATTCAAATATACTAATGGACTGTGCAGAGGACTGTGCACTGCAAAAACCTTAACCCCTGCTCACTCACTGTTATTTCAAAGTCTTTGTGCTTACAAGGAAATAGTTACTTGCAGATTACAAGACCCTGCTTTAAACCTAAAGTTCAAAGTCTTATTTGGGAAGATTTTTCTAATGGAAAAATTCTTTAAAATCCTCAGAGATAACATCCTTGGAGGAATACCATCTTTTACATTCATTTAAAATAGACTTCAGAATTCTTTCCAGTCTGTTCTGAGCGGGCAATACCTTTCTGAGCTGTACATAAAACCTCACTAATGATCTGTAATGAAGTCCTTCTTTTTGCACATCCAGCAATTTTGCTCTAAAGTTCAAGAAAATAGTACAATTTTGCCATCACTATTCCCCTTTTCACACGCTAGCTTTGCTTTTGAACTATACAGCACTAACGGGAAAAGCACAAAGTATAATCCTGTGTCTCTTTAGGTTGTCTGGATGTCTTACTACCATGGATCCTAAAGTTCAGTTCTGTTTTATTTCTCAACTGTTAACCTTTATTAAAGCACTTTATTTTTTTTTTTTTAAGCCACATAAGAAGGAGATTTTATTTACAGGGTTATATTTACAGGAGATAATCTTGGTAACTTCTTGTATTTAGATAAGAAAGGGAAACATGGGAGCTCTAGTCTCTCGAGTTTTTCCTAGGTACCTACTAATTGTTAATTGTTAGAGACTAACCAAGTCACTGAAGTGAGTCGTTTGGCTGGTGTCTCAAATGCTGTCATTTACTACTACACAAATCAGCCTAGTGATAGAGTGTCTTTAAATTAGGTTACAACCATGCAGTTATTGGACAGGGAGTAATTGATAAAACCATTAGTAACACTTGTAGAGATAACAGCTAGAAAAATCATGCAACCATAATTATTCCTAATGGATACATGCTATAAATTGTGGCAAGAAAAAAAATCTTGCATTATCTTTCAATCAAATTTGACAGTCCTGGTAGATTACTGTAGAGTAAATGCTCATGTATGAAAAAAAAAAAAAAATGACCCATCAGAATATTTTTGCTTTTTTACCTCTTCTCCTTTCCTATAAATTTATGTGGTGTTTTTTGTTTTTTTTTTTAAATCTCTTTCTGCAGTGGCTTTCAGGCTAAAAAAAAAATGTAGTCCTTCTTATTAGTTGCCTTTACCACAGTGTTTTATATTTTTAGTCAGACACAAGACACATCAAGACTTTTTGTAATGTGACAACATGAAAAGAATTACCAGTTTGAATAAATGATTCCAGGTTGCATTACATTTTTCCAACAGCAAAATGTATTCTTTAATAATACATAAAGTTTTATCAGTATTCTGGTGTTAACATTTGTTTCACTGAACAAAGACTCCTATTCTCAGTGTCCTTCCCCACCCCCTTTTGACTTTTCTCCCACAGAAAAAATCACTGGTTGTTTCAGTGAATTTTTCCCTCTTCCACTGCAAGTGTCAAATACGAGAAACTGCTTCTATTGACTAAAAGATCAGGCTTATAGATCAGTTTTATAGCTTGATTATATCTTTTCCCCCCTCCCCCCATGTGTAAGCTGACACTTCTCAATCATAAGCATGAAGGTTTTAAGAGGAAATGGATGAATCAGCAAAAAAAAAAAAAAAAAAAAGAAATAGGTTATTACATACGGAAAATGATAATATAACAATAACTTCTCAGAAGAGAAGTGAGGAAATTACTGGAGTTCTGTAGTACTTTTAAAAATACTTTTCACCTGTGGCTACTATTGTGAACTTCAAAAGTCACAAATATTTTTTACAGTAATTCTTTTGTCTCATTTTAATTTGCACATATGTGTGTATATTACCACTCCTTTAAAAGGGAAAGAAACTTGGGAACATAGACTGAATAGTTTTAGATTATTCAGAGACTTCATTTCCCAGGTCCCTGGTCCAGTATCACCCATCTCATGCTTTATCTTCAATGGAAAAAAAAAAGTCCACATAAGGAAAACATTACTACAATTAGCACACACTGGTGCTCTTTGACATCCAAGAAAAAGGCTAAACTTGCTCCTTGCCCAGGAGAGGTGATTAAGAAGAAGTCTTGAAGTACAGAGCTGGCCACTGATGCTGGTCACACTGTTTTCTCTGCAAGTTAGCAGAGGAATCCACATTTTGCAGAACATTATTCAGCACCACTTTGCAGACTGGATTCCATAAAATATTTTTCCTACTTTGCACTATACCTAAAGGCTAAATAAGACAAGTGTCCTGAAAAAAATTGCTGTTAAGGAGTGTTTTTCTAGACTGGTTGTACTACATTAATTTCCTCAACTGGTAAAACCATATACTATGCCTCCTGCACTGATCCCATCCACTTCCACCTTGTTCCACCTCCTCAGTGCTTGTGGGTAGTTTCTCTCCTCCATAATGTTCCTACACTCCAGGGTACAAAAATGCAGCACTCAGAGAGCACTGGATTTCCATCGCAAATGGTACATTTGCCATCTGCTGCTTTGTAGAAATGGAGGAACTTCTAGGGTTAACCTTCTGCATTCCTTACTGTGAGAAAATTCTCTGGTCCATTTTTTCCCCCTAGAAAAGCATGGACTTAAGATGCTTTAAGCCTAACTCCAAGTCTTACTGCAATGCAAAGAACTGTGGGCACTGGGGAATTTTATTTTCCTTCCCTTTTACTCTGACACGCAGTATCATTTCTGCATTAGCCAGACTTGGATTAGTTTAGCAATATTTCTTGGCAACTCCTGAAGTCACACTAAAATGAGTCATCAACACCTTAACAGCATGCCAAAATGATTCTGTTACTTCTACAAACAATCACCCCAACTTCTTATTGATTTGCTGCATGCAGATTTAATGAAGATAAGTCAGCATTTACTCAGCAATGATAGCGAGCACGAACAAAACCTTTGGCCATTTGAGAAATCTCAGGTGTTGCCTCTGTGTGATAGCAGGGCAAATTCATTTACCCAGTTCTGAGAAAGTAATTGCCTTATTCTGCTGCAGGTAGGGCAAAAGCAAGGGCTCTGGCTTTGCTTTCCAGTGTCAGAGCTGCTTTGCTACAGTCAGGTGGTGACATGCTGTGGTTTTGCAAAAACCTATTGTGTCCAACTCCCTGACTTGACAATCTAAATGGATTAGTTTTATGACTGAAGCAAGGACATCCCCTTATGTATTATATGCATCAAATTTCAAGCAGGTAAATGCTATCCTCATCTTCAATAACCACATCCACTTGATTTTTCTTTCTGAATGATTTGTTGAATGTGCATACAGACCCATACATAAAATGCTGCTTATTACAATACAAAATTGGAATCCAGCCTAGACTTATGTGCATTTTTATGATACCATCCCAAACTATAAAAATTCCATGCAGAAATCAGGTTAAACATATAAAAATGTTTCAGTAAAAACAAAACCTGAGCTTTTAATGCTGTTTTTAATGGATTGTTAAATGCTTATGAACCAGCTTTGAGTATAACAAATTAAGTCAATGAAAATTAGTTCAGGTGAAAGCCTTTGATTTTCTCATTGTCCTCTAAATTAAAATTAACCACCCTTGCACGTGCACTATGCCAGAGCTGTATGAGGTTTTCATATATCCAGACTCATACAAACCTCATACTTCCCTTGAGAAAGTTGAGTTTCTAAAGATTTAATTCAAGTTCCAAGGTCAAACTGAATAGATCTGAATTTCTCCTCAAAATGGGAGTTTCATTCCAATGAGGACTCAACTTCAATTTACTGCTTCTTCCTAAGTTGTGACAATATGGCACATAACATCACATGCAGATAGCAAATCAAATGCACTGACAGCACAATGCCAAAAAGAGTGCCCAAGAGCACACTATGAAGGCTACTTGTGAGATGGGATTCCTTTAAAAAAAAAAATAAAAATTTTAAAGACTTTTTCAAATCACGTGGTTGCAACTTTTAAATAAACCCAATACACTTCTTGTGTCTTGCAGGGAGTCACAGAAGAAATGAGAAACAAAATCTCTCACCCATTTTGTAGGCAACAGAACTATATTACAATAATATTTTCCTTTTTGAACATTTTATCTCTTTTTTAATTTCACTTTCATGTAAATCTGACTGTTTTCATATTTATTTTAAATGATGAAGAAAATAACCACCCATTTTAGAGGACAGATTCTGGTCTCCATTCAATCTGCTTTACTGATCAACTGCAAACTGAGAAATGGAGACTTTTGCTGAGAAATTGTGGCGATGGAGATGAGTGACTGGCATGTGCTGTGTTCTCCCCAGAATGCTATGAAAGGAAGGCTACCAGACTTGGTTACCAACTCAACTTGGTTACCAAGTCAACCACGAACTATTACTAATATTCAGTATTACTCTAAATTGGGTTAGAGTTTCACCTTGGGTGAGTGAAAGGCACTCAATGGGTCCCTTTTCCCTGTCTCAGACTATGTTCCACCCATACGACCTGAGGATTAGGCATATGTCTACATTGTGCAGAGCAGTGCTCTGCAATGGGTCTTATACTAGATCTCAGCAAGCTGGTATGCCCATGAAACATGGTAAAACTACAAATAAAGTGCTGGGAAACAGTCAAAGTTATTAGCGAGTCATTTAATCTGCACTAATGAACCACGTGTGGAGGCTGATGAGGCTGCTGTGCTGCCAGCTCCAGAGCTGTTTCACTCAGAGACAGCTCAGGTATCTTTCCAAGGTGCTGTGTTTCATAACAACTCCTACTGGAGAAATTAATCATGCTTTTAGTAGCTCAAGTGAGAACTAAGTAAAGCTAATCTGACAGATGGGAAAATGAGGAGTTAGCTATAACTGCATCAGATCCTCTTTTTATTGAAGTCAATGGCAAAGCTTCCATGATTTGCTGCGCTCCATCTCAAAAGTAACTTGCCAAAGTCATACATAAGTTCTGCGGCATTCCTGATGCAAAATTCCTATCTTCCAGGTCTCCAGCTCTTCCTTCCTCATCTTTCTACCCCAAAAATTCCTTTCCATTAACTATTCCTTACGTTCAAGTCCCTGACAGATAATGCTTCCCTGAGAGTTGTAGGGCAACAATATGCTGGATATTTGCCTGTGTCTGTGCAGTAGGAAGCTGTAAGCAGGCACTACAGAAGCTCCAGGCAACAGATGTTTTAAGCTCTAGTCTTTAAACACTCTCCAAGGACATGTCCACATTTCAGGCAGGATTACATTTTTTTCAATACGGCTTCCAGGAAAAAGAAAGACACAAGCATCTGAGGCACATGTTCATGGTTACATCATACCAAAGAAAGAAGACTTCACTTGAGTTACCTTCTATTTGATATTTCCTCCACAGCCATGTTGCTGCATTGGATAATTTTCATGCTTTTTCTGAACCTTTCTTACATTATGGAAATTAAGCAGTCGTCTACTTGTTGGATACTGAAGTGGAACTAGCACTCTGTATTAAGCCTTCCAATTTATTACAGTACTTTCATAAATTATGTTCTGCACAAACTATTTGCAATAAAATCTGAAAATGCGCCTGTAGCAGCATTTTATTGAGGGACTTTTTCTGAATTGGAAATAACATGGGAAGAATGTGGTGTGTAGCTACAAGTGTAAGAAAAAGAAATTAAAATTAGTATGTTTCTAGAAAAATAAACCACATTAAGAATGACAATTGCAAATATAGAAGTCAAATAGTACTGAAAAAGAGTAGAGTTAAATTAAGATAAATAAATTTCTCCATCCACTAAATAGTTATTCACATGATTATAAGAATTAATATTAAAAAAACAAACACAAAAACAAAACAAAACCCAAGATTCCATCTCATAAAACACATTTAAAGGCAAACAGAATACGACATAACTAATGAAGCTGACTTTGACAAGAACCTTTAAAAAGTTATTCCAAAGACGTTTAACCAGGGCAGCAGAATATACATGTTAAAGAAAGTTAGACACAACATTCAAGCTTCACAATGCAACCTTTGGTATATATTATAGATGTGATATTGCTGTTCTTGAAAAGATGGCAAGGTTGAAAGTATAAGTTCTGAGGACAAGCTGAACATCTAAATCTATGAAGACTAGAAAGAAAAATCACTTAAGAGGTGATTTAATTGAAGTATTTAAAATTTTAAATGGAACAGATAATGTCAACATGAGCCGCTATTTTCAGACCAGCACAAGAAGATAGGACAAGAGGAACATAAATTGAAATTAAAGGAGAACAAATTCAGAATAGACATAAGTACTCGTCCATGAGGAGAATAATAAACACACAAAAATTTGTCATGGCTAGTGAGGATTTGAGGGAAAAAGTCTGGAGTCATTCCGATGAGATGCGCAGTGGCAGTTGTGCAGTCAAGAAGTAGAGGCTTATGCTGATGAATAAACTCTTTACTCTTATTAGCTTTCTGTCTTATTCAAATTAAATCCAACTTAAAAATAACAGTAGAGTTCCAAAAACTTTCATTGATCTTATTTACGTCAAGACAATTATTAGAGGTTAGTCCTGTGAGGTCCCAAGCTCGCCTTCATACAAAGAGTGGCATAGGAGAGTGGTATGGAAGATATTATTTTTGTTCTGTTCTTCAAATTCTATCTTGGATCTTTATTAAGGCTTTCCCAGAAAGGTATTTATAACATGTAGAACCAAATCAAACAAAGCTATACATAGAACTACACAATAGGCGATTTTTTTAAGACTTTTTTCTGGTGTGTCAGCCAATCTTCTGAGTTTTGTATGATTGTCAAACTTGCTGAGGCTTACCTCCAGGATCTGGGATTCCTGATGGACAGTCTACCAGTGAAGACTGAAGCGAAGAAGATACTTTTTCTGTATCTTCTCACCAGGGCACCCACCTCATTCAGCAGCAGGTCCACATTTTCCCTTATTTCCTTTTCCTACTGATGTACTTGTAGAAGACCTTGTCCTTTATATCATTTGCCAGATTTAATTCCAAAAGGACCTTAGCCTTCCTTATTGCATCCCTGCGTACACTGACAGTGTTCCTACATCCCTCCCAAGTGACCAGTTCCTTTTCCACATACTATAAATTTCCATCTTCCATTTGAGTTTTTCCAGAAGCTCCTTGTCCATCCATGCAGGTCTCTTACCTCCTATATTCGATTTTTTCACTCATAAGAATGCTCCACGTTAGTGAAGCTGTATCATAGTGTAACCACACAGTAACAGCTTAGACAAGACCTGTATTGCTCATAGTAATTAAAAGATTTACTTGTAAATTCTCAATAAATTAATTCAGTACTTAGGGAGTAAGTGCTATAATATTAGGAAAGTTATCATGTTGTTGTTTTTTCTTTCCTTTTAATTCATAACCAGGAGGTTGAAGTAAGAGCTGTAAGGATTTTTTTTTTTTCCTTTTTCTAAGTTAGTCATTCTAGTTCAAGTGAGGGGTATTAATTGAAAAGATTGAACTTTGTATTTGCCCTCCCTCACCAACATTTATATTTTCTTCAAACAACACAAAGCAACTGGTTGATAAGAGAATGTTTCAGTCATTTTCAATTAGCTGTAAAGTCTTTTTTTTACAGTAGTCTTGTTTCTGGTTAACTGACCAACAGAACAATGATGGCTATTTTATACTGCAGAGACAGTGCTGACAGGGGGTATAATGAGAGAAACTGTCTCAGATTTTCTTATTAACAAGTGTAGCCAAAGCCCACGTTGACCCTGATAAATGGGTAATAGTGTATTACTCTATTGGTGGAGGCCTTTTGGAGATTACAAAGTTGGTTAATTAGTGGGATCTGAAGTGTTACTTCTAATGCTGTCCAAGCTCTGCAGTTTTCCTACAGTTTCTAATTATTTGCCTTTGAATAAGAATACAGGACTAGATTTCCCAACTTGACTATTTCATAAAATCTGAATGGATAATCAAGCACTACTTATTTCAATCAAAATACAGTCAAATTAAACTTAACCACAGATGTATGAACACGGCAGATTTGGTATTGATATTGATTTTTCAGTAAATCATCTTAAGTTCAAATGATCAAAAATCAAGACAGGTCAACATCAAAGAAACAGGAATATTGGCATGAAAGCAAGCTCTCTTGATTGGTACAAATTAAAAGATCATTTATTAGTGATTATGCTGTATAATACTGCCAGTGCCAAATGAATGCAATTAAGATGAAATGGGCCCCTGCAGCTACAGGGGTTAATAAAGACTGAATTCCTAATGATTTTTCCATTAATTATGAAGATGTCCGCAAAACAGCTTTAACAAAGCTGTGGCCACCTCAGACAAATCTTTGTAATCTGTACAAAATGCCTCCCTTAATTGACATGTTGTTGGGATAATGTAAAGATTTAACAGCTGCGAAATCATTACATGCCAAATAAGGGTACTCTGAAGAATGCAAAACTTGGGGTGTGGAACTGGTGCTGTGGCTATAAATGTTTTGAATGGCTTGGAAAAATCCACATTGTTTCAAGTCTAAAATGACATGCATCCTTACAGGAAACACTGCTGCAATTTTCCTGAAATGAAGAAACCTTTACCTCCCAAGAGTGCCTGTGCCATTTTTAGGGGTTAGGAAGATAAGGAGTATGAAATGGGGGAAAGAAACTGAGACTGGAGAAAGCACTCTCTTCCTAAAATTACCATGGGACTAGAGAAGCTGCTCATACAGACATTAATCTTTTGAGTATGAATTTTGGAGATAATGAAGGAAAAAAACCTTTACCTTGGAAAGCTGCTTGCTTGCCTGGACTTTCCATTATCCACAACTCTTGCTTTGGGATCTCCTAGCCCTGGTGTATGGCTGGTAGGGTGTTTCCAGAGCAAAAGAAGAGTCTGACCTTCCTGTGGAAAGTGTAAAGCCAGATGGTGCCTAACTGTCCTTTTATTTAATTCTATTTTTTTGATTGTCAACATAGCTCGTTCTGTGATTGCTGCTGAGACCAAGCTTGCTAGTCTTTTGGCAGTTTCTTGCTTATTCATGGGATTTCCTCAGGTTTTTTAATGGGTTCTTTTTCATCAGTATCATCATTACCTCTCATCTGTTAGTTAACAGGAAAAAAACCCAAAAGAGATAAAAATGAGGAGATTGCTCAGATGCTCGATTAGGCACCTGTTGCCTCTCAGCATTAAGTTAATTTCCCTGCTAATTAGAATGTTTTTCATACCCTCTGTTTCTCAGTTTTCTATTTTCAAAATGACATCAGTTTTTTACGTGGTTTTCAAAGCAATTGGAACTGCATGAAAGGAACACCCGGCTACTTACACATAGGTATATTCTCAGGCAAAAAGTAGTTTTCCTGACACCTTTAGGCATTCCTTTAGACATGCAGAAATTTTAGTGACCAGAAACCTGTCTAATAGGAATAAGAGTTTCACAACAGGGAATGTAACTTCAAGCTTAATGCATTTTGCAATACAAGTAGTAATTGTAAATTTTTAAATGAGCACAAATGCAAAATTGCTAGATTACTATGAGATAAACTAACTTTGTTGTTTAAACTGTTGCTTAAATTTCCTGAGTAAGAGAGAACTTAAAAATGTGTAGACAATTTTAAAGGTTTCAGGGGACACTTGAGAATACAGATAATCTGACTTGAATACAGTTAAATTGCTTCAAGTCATAGCAAATAGGAGGCTTAGTGTGGATAAATATGAAGAAAAGTCAATATGGATTTTGTGGTTGGAAGTCAATGTTACTAGAGTTCTTCAAAAATATCAGCATACATATGAATTATTATGCATTTATCAATCTGATTAACATGGATTAAAAAAAAAGAAATTGATAAATTGTATTTTAGAATTAATTACTACTTGGAGGTTCCTCTTTCTCTCCACTGACTACAGAGTTAGATTCTTGCTTGAGTTTGGTCAACTGACTTCTACAATCCAAATCTAAACCTGAAGTATTTCCCAGGTGGACAAAACTCTGAAGCTGCATTGAAAAATAGATAAATCCAAATAATTGAATAGCATATATGGTAACAACTCTTCTTATTTAGCAGGTGGTAAGCTTCAAATAAAACTTTTTGATTTGTCTGAATTCTCTCTAGCTAAAGTGTCATACTAATCTAAATCCCTAATGTTCACTAATTGGACTAATAATCACTAATTGTATGTAATGTGCGAGTACATTGGAATTTCCTTAACATGAGTTATGGTAATATATTTTGAAAAAACAGACTGTGTGTTGCACGTGTAAAACTTACAAGTGAATATCTAATTGGCCTCATCCTACAGGGTATTCTGACAAGAGCTAGTACTAAACTAAAAACAAACAATTCTGATATAAATAATCTATTTAAGTGTGAAATTGGATTTTCAACATAAAGATCAAATTCATTGACTTCAGTGATGTTACATAAGGGATAAATTGGCCTTTTAGTCATTTTATTGCATCTGCAAGCTCATACCTCACGCCTTATCTTTGTCTGATCTGCTATCAAATACTTATTCATACAGCAAATAACTTATTTGACTCTTTAGTGAAAAAGGCACAAAATTCAAATTATATCTGCTAGACCAACAAATATGAAAAGGCTGACAAATATGCATGAATAAATCCCCATAATTTAACTTCTTTGATTCTCATTCACACGGGATATGTTAGGAAGAATATTATAGAGGAACTAGGTGTGATTTTTGATCTCTGTCATATAAATCAAGAGTACTCTTTGGTAGTCAATAAAATTAAACTGTTCAATCAAAATAAATGTTCATTTTTCATCTTTTAAAAATCATTTCAGCACAGTTGTGTTAACAAACATCTGAGACAGAAAAATATTCAGATTTCATTATGATTCTTTTCCTGTATAATTAAAAGATACACCTTTTTCCTGCACTAATTTAATTCTTGGTTATCATAGTCACTGATTTTTAGAACATACTGGGGGGCAGTTTTGTAAAGATGTTCAGTGCATCATCAGTGAGCAAAGAATTTTGGGAGAGAAGACGACTATTATTAAGCAACAAGACATTACTTTTGTGTGTAGTTTTCCATGCATATTAATTTCAGGAATATGTTTTGTTTTGTTGTGGGTTTTTTGTTTGTTATTTTTTTTTCAAGCTGTACACATTTCACATTTGTATTAGTGCAGGATTAAAATTTGTGGGCATTTTCATCTCCTTGGTGATTTGTCAGCATTTCCTAAGGTTTAAAAAATGGTTATGAATTGTGTAAAGAAATATTATTTGTTGATAATACAAAGAAACTGAGGAAGAAGACATCTAACATATGTACTCATGTACGATGATAGCATTGTACTGAAAATGCAGCTTTAAACCATGCTGTAAACTATCACAGCATGTCAGAGTTACAAAAGCAAGTATGTGCAGCTGAATGAAGATTCAAGATTCTGCAGAAGCTCAATGGATGCTTTTGGGTTCTATCCAGTGCCCATATTCTGACAATATTCATATATATTAAATCCATATATATTATTAAGTCATTAGTTCTGCATTTTCTAGTTTCAGCTGATCAATATTCTGTGAAACAGCAGCTTCTACACAGGAAAACAACCAGCACTAATTGCCTTAGAAAGCATATCTTACATGTTCAGTTTCTCACATCTTCCTTTCCTAAGTAAAAGTAAGAATTAACAATATCAGTGTAAGATAGTCTTACAGATGCTTTGAAACATCATAATAACTAAGATAAAAGTAGATTTTAAGTAGCACCTGCAATGCCTAGTGTCATTATTTAGACCTACTAATACCCTCATAAAATGTTGTCAGATATTGGTACTATTTCTGATTGTGCTACATCTTGAGGCATGAGCAGCCCAGATTTACTGGCTCTTTCTTCTCTGAGACTTTACCAATAAATATGGTTGAATTAATGTTCATTGTTTCTTTGGGATTTGGGGCTATTGTCACAAATTAATGTTCTGACTCTCCTCTTACTTGTGATCATTGTTGCCATTCTGGATATGCTTAAAGCAATATTAAATTTATAACAGCTTTTGCCTTTAATATGTATTTATACATTTGATAAAGTCTCTGACATCAGCTTCTTATAGTATAGACTTTCCTGTGTTACCTTTTCTGTGGTATAAAATTTGAACAGATGACAACCCCTAGTTTTATTGCTACCACTTTGCAATTTCCTAGTGCTTTGTAGTATGACCAGCTTTCTTCTTTTAACAGTGTGTTTCTATATTAAAGAATCTGCTAGATTAAGAATGTGAAAGTAAGATTTATCTGTCTTGTTTACATGCTTCCACTCAAACTGCTTAAATACATGTTTATGAAAAGATAGTTAATTGTAATAACTTGCTAGGTCAGGTAGACCATAGCATAGGACTCTAGTAAAAGACCCTTAAAATACATACAGGAAAAACATACTGGAAAAAATGCTAGGATATTAAAAAATAAATATTAATATATGTATATATACATACACATAATGCCATTTTTAAGTTGACAGTTTATGAAACATGAGTTTAACTGAAAATTGGTCATGCGCATCCTTGCCAAATTCTAGTTAAAATGTTGTTGGCTAGACAACAGCAACACCAAATTCTTTACAGGAAAACACAGAATAAGGCAGTGTAAGAATATACACTAAATACAATGTTTAGAGCCACTCTATGCCTTTCATATTCTTCTACAAAGCTTCTGAAGGTCAACAAGGAACCATGGTCTTAAGAGACTCTTGCTATTCTAACACATGGCTAATGGACTGCGTATTCCATGGTATAATGCCAGGGTCTGTCGAGTTACATCCAGCTCTGAAGGTTTTTCCAGAGCTAATATAGAGAGAAAGAGGGGCAATAGCCCCCATTTCATTCTAAAGGTGTTAGGTGTCACTATGTTTTTTCACTTCCTCCTCTGAAGCCTAGGTCTTGTAATAAAGACATGAATAATAAAATAGATTTGAGTCTTTCACTCTGTTCAACAATTACAGTCCTTATTAATTACTACACAGTTTTCAACAATTACAGTCCATATCCTCTTTTTATAGGGGAACCAAGTATCAAAAACATTTATATTTAATAGACATGTTTCTAAAAAAGTTCACAATTGATGCCTCCTGTTTTTCTTAGTCTTCTGTTTCACTATTTCCATTTAAGAGAGAAGGTGTTTTGAGATGTCACTCTGAATATTAGGTAATGGTTAATCATACTCCATGTATGATGGCCTCATGGCCTCACCAATGCAGAGTAGAGGGGGAGGAGAACCTCCCTTGACCTGCTGGCCACACTCTTCTTAATGCATCCCAGGATGCCTTTGGGCTTCTTAGCTGCAAGGGCACATTGTTGGCTCATGGTCACCCCCTGTACACCAGGACCTCCAGGTCCCTTTCCCCAGAGCTGCTCTCCAATAGATCAGCCCCCAGCCTGTACTGATTTATGGTCACATACATTTACAATGTCTCCTCTTTTATTACTTTCAGAAAACACGTTGTATATTTGTTAGAATTCCAGAATTGTGCCTCTTGGGAATTAGAAATGTTTGCCTTTAAGGTGTTATTTTAATTCTGTGTCTTTTGATCTTATTTGTAAGTCAAGTTTCTTGTTCAAGAGAAGAGATTTAATGGTGCCTTAAAATAATAATCTAGATTAATAAATGATCAATGAGGAATTAATAGATGATTAATATCCTATAGTAAGAAAACCCAGTACTCGCAGGTCATAATCATCCCTAGTAAACATCCCTAGTAAACGTTTAGGTATTCAACATGAGGCTTTCAGCCTGTACACTTTGGTTGGTGTTTGGGCCCTATTTTCTGATAATACTCTAGTTTGCAAAAGGGTGACAGAAAGAATCAGATACCATATAAGACCAGCAACATTTTATTTATTCCCCATTTGAATTCGATGAAGTGAAAGAACTTCTGACCAATTTTTGCCTTTGAATCCTCAGGCCCTGCACAGCTAAGCCTTTTGCCTCTGCCACCTGCAGAAATCAAACCAGAGTCTTGTGATGAGCGATATCCAACTGAGCTGGTGGAAAAAAAGGAGGAAAAAAGAAACCCATCTTTATTCTGTACCTTAACCTGTGTGTGTGGTTTTTGTTCCTTTTTGTTAACTGTGGAAAGAAATACTCATAAACAGCCTTGCAATTTATACTTCACTAAATCAAGAGTGATACTGAGATGGTAAGTCAGAGAACATGAATAAAACGGAATAAGCACAGACTGCTTTTAACTGTGTTTCATCAGCAGAAAAGAAAAAAAAAAAGAGAAAGGACAAGGAAGCCATCAGTAGAGAGAAAATGCTAAAAAGTCTATACATTATTTTGAATTGCCTCAGTGTGTCATAATTGCAGAGACAACCTTGAAGAATGAATAAATGAATATAGGAGAATCATAAAGATATCCATGAATGAAAACCAGGAAGACCAATCAAGAAGCCAAAGAAAATTCCTTTTAGTTCTCCATTAGCTATAGCCCAGAGAGGGTATTTGAACAAGAATAACATCACAAGAAATTTACAAAGGTAGAACAAAATGAACATCTTTAGCAGCAGCTTTCCACTTAACTGAAATTCCTTTGAAGCAATCCAATAGGTGGATTTCAATTTCAGGTCATGCAACCTGACAGTGTAATCTGTTGTAGTAAGTTTCAAGACTCACTGGACTAACATGTACATACACACATCTTCTTCGGAAGACCCAGATCACCTCAGTTCAAGACAATAATGCTGCTGTGAGTGTGAACTGCAAATAACTTGAACACTTGGACAAGCTGTTGGTTTGAAAGTTTGGAGATTGAACCCTGAATCCTTATATTGTTATGTCTCAGAACATTCAACGTTACACAGAACATGAATGATTGGAAGGGACCTCAAAAGAACATCTAATCCAACTGTCTACACATCCTTCTCCCCTCCCCACCTCCTTCCTCTGAAGCTTTACACTGAAAAGAACTGAAGCAGACTGTAGATTCATTTTAGACTCATTCAGAAAGATCTTCAAGAAGAGTGGTCCCCTCTGTTCAGGGAATTTGAATGGGAAGAACAAATTCACCAAAGAAGATAAGAATCCAGAAGAACAAAGGGTGGCTCCATATTAGTAATGAGGGGGAAATTAGGAGCATGAAATAACAATGTCTTAAGTAGTTGTAGAGTTAGTTTGAAGATCATGAAGCTAAAGGTTACATTTAATTTATTTTCGGGATGAAATTTCTTTTTATTATTGAAGAGTGATTGTAAGTCTATATGAAACTAAGGGCTGGACATCAGTTTTGTATTCTCAATCTAGCTGTTTTCCTAACTGTTGCCATATTTCAGTCTCTTTTCTTCACAGAGTGAAGGGTTTTTTACTGCTTTTGAGGGAATGGCATATCAGAGCTATACCTCTAGCTCATGAACATACTGAAACTTCATAGTGTTCCTGCCACTACTGCATTTTCAATTTCAAATATACCAAACAAGTGCAATTGCTGCACTCCTACTACCCTTGATACAAATCTACATAGACCTATCTATGTATATGTAAATCCTGATGCACTTGAAACATAAGGTCCTCCATGTAAGTGAATTTTCCTTCACTGCAAACTTCAGTTCCTTCTCTGAGTATGCTTTGTCTAGTATTTCTCAGCTTCTTCATATTCCCAGTTAACTTTGAAACAAAAACAACCTTGTCATCCAACCAGAAATTCAAACACATTCTTAACCTCAGCATCTCCTCATACACTTCGGTAGAATATATTGCTTTACTTTCAAGAACTCTGATTGATATGGTTATTAGGTTCATGCAACTGTGCAAGAAAAGCATTATATACTCAGGAAGAGAGATTCAATTGTCATCAGCAGTTCCATTTTTCTGGGCAGACAGAATTTTTGAGATCAAATGTTGCATCTCTTTTCTTTGTCTCACAGCAGAAAGTATGACTTGATAGACCTTTCATTCTTCAGAAGTGAGTTGGTGCCTGAAAAAATAAGCAGCCACTGCTTTTTAACTCCTACAAGAAGCTACAGCACACTGGAGCACTTGGTGTTCACAAATTTCTAAAGCCAGAAGGGGAGACTACGATTACCTGATTTTGTGGCCTCCACATTATGAGCTGCAGGACTTGTTTTAATTTCCTCCCTGAAGTTCACTAAGAATGGGAACAATATGAGGCTTGGGTTTGTTCTTTGTAATACAAGCACACAAACAAAACCCAAATATTAAGGTATTCTGCAGAAAATATGCTTGCTTTTTCTTTTTTCTTTTTTTTTTTTTTCTGAGAAGTATATTTTTTTGGGTTTAACAGAGAAGGTTCATTTACATATTCAACCTGTAGTGCAAATCTCAATGTAAGAAAAAGAAACACACCCTGATCTTTTTGTTGCACTTTTAGAAGATAGAGCATAACAACTCTGAATTCTGAACACTGAGGCATCCATGGATCTTAAGGAAAAGGACATGGCCAAAATTTCAGGAGGCTTGAACAATATTTGGGAGAGTTGGCAATTCTGTCAAAATGATGAAAATAAGCTGAAATAAAGGTGTAAATGAAATAAAGAAAAAAGGGGAAGAAGGAAGGAGAGGGAAATTGGGTATTCTTGAATTGCAAAATAAGCTGTTTCCCCCCCGCTTTATTTATTCAGATGTCTTTTAATAATAAGGCTTCTGTTAAGGGATAATCAACAAACAATTGTCAGTGCACCTAAGTGTTGTAATCAGCAAATGATATACACATATGAAGCAGATTCTGAAAACTGTAAATTTAAAGTCAAAACTTGGAGACTGAGTTCAAACTTTACGAGATTTTTTTTCAAGGTGAGACCCAGAGTTTATTTCTAACATCCCAGACTATATATTTGTGAAAGAATGTGAGATATTTTTCTCAGAATATAATAAATCTGAAACTTCGCTGAAAAAAAATTATATTTTCCCTTATAACAGGTATAAAATTAAATATCTAGATGATAGACCAGTGATTTTTTTGTTACTGTAAGGCTGGAAATCAATCAATGAACACAATTTTTTTTTTTTTAAATCTATTAATTGAAGATTTTTTTTTTTTCTTTAACTGGTCCTAGCTTGGAAGTGTTAACCTAGGATGAAATCATTAGCCTTAACATAGATACTGGTAACTCTAGGCTATGTATTTAGTGGATGCAAATAAAGATGCATGTAAGTAGCCAATTATCTGAGGAAATGAACCATTAATGGATTAATGTAATTGGAATACATTATTTTATCAATAGAGACATTCACTTAAAGTGGTACTGTATTTGCTTTACACATGACTTGTTGCATATCTAATGCAACATATTATTACATATTCCAAAACAGCAACATCCCAGAAGGAGTCAAACTTGATAAAAAAAAGACAGACAGAAATAGAACAAGCCTGACAACTAACCCCCTCTTTCCTCCTCAGCCCACAAATATTTTGATGCATCAATTACATGAGCTCTACTCCAGAAAAAAAAAAGCCAGAGGTAAGACAACAATGTGCTAAACTTGCAGCATATTGTTTGCTAATCTTCTTCTACAGAAATAGTTACTTGTATCATGGGTTTTAGCAGTGCCATGATATTTACTACATACAATGATTTGATAATGAGAAGCATTTTTCAGAGATCTTTCCAACTATATGTCATTTCATATAACAAAAAGTACAAAGAAATGTATCATCATTGAAAGGGCAAGTATTCCCCATGAAAAAAATCCAAACCATTTCTCATCCTTTCTCCCTTTTTATGCCAGGGTTATTTTGAGAGGAAGAAGAAGAATAAAAGTATTTCTGTGAATATAATGGCAACCTTTGTCTGTATTTTTTGGTTCTCAAAAAATGCTTGAAATAGATTCTATTTAACACTGTTAGTGAAATGTAGTAGAATTTTAATAAACTGTGAAGAAATCAAAGTTCTTGACAAATGTAATAGGAAAAAAAATATATAAAGCCATCTTTGTATATATAAAAGAAAAGAAAAATGCAGATGACCATGGCTACTAGTCTCAGAGCATGGAGAATAGATGTAGCTCTAGTTCATTTTCCTGTCTTTCATAAACTTATAGAAAAAGATGAGGTAGAAATACGTTAAATAGCATGGGTTTATGCAGAACTCTTGTGTACAGGTATGAGCACCAATAGTATATATTGGTACATTTGTAACACAGATTTTGTTACTACCTCTTGTATTGAGTCTGAATTAATGGCCTATTATGAGTTGAAAGATATATAGCAAAGTTAGGTATCTTATCTTGGCACTTGGTTTGGTTTGGTTTTTTTTCCAGTACAAACATGGAATTTGGGTCAAGACTAAATCTGAATCCTTTTTTTCAACTTTTTGCATAGAAGTACTATAGGTCCCTCACAGCTGGTGATCAATGGACATTTCAAGAAAATTGAGATGTTTATATGTGGGCAAACAACCTGTCCCTTCACCAATCCATTCAGTGGCAACTCTTGAGTTCCATGAATTAATTCCTTGAGTTAACCAACTTCTAGATATAGACTCAACTGCAGATAGACATCTTGTGTTAGATGATGCACAGTGTCCTGATTAGCTTCCATTTGTCTTCTGTCCTTCTGAGTGAACATATGAAACTAATACTTAAACTTTCCTCAGTGCATTGTATTTCTGAAAAATTTGTGTGATGCTTCTTTGCATACAAATGTATGGAAATTTGGAGCAAACACAGTAGAATTCATACTTACATCACTTAATAAAAAAAATACAATTTGATATCATGTTAGTGCAAATTTAGAAAGTATTATCCAAGTTCAGAATGAAAGCCATTTACATATGCCATTTCAAGACACACATTCTTTGATCAAAGGGTGGAAATGTTTTTTTATTGAGTATATTCATAATTTGCTTTCTATACCCAAATATCTAAATCTTTCTCAGTTATTGTGGATACATATGTGATAAACAGAATTGTTATTTAAATGAATATGTTTTCAGAAGGTATTGTATTTTTATGAGTCTTGGTTTAAAAAAGTTGATATATTTTATAAATGACATATGATTGCTTTCCAGGGAAAATTACTTTACAGTTTAATTTTTTTTGTTCTGACATTTCCCCCAATAAATAATCAGCTGTTTTCCAGCAAGACAACACACGGTCTGAACCCTAAGCCTGGGGGTTAAGACACCATCCATTTATCTCTGTCCATATAATGTGAATTATTGGTTACTTGCTTTTCATTGTAACTGTGTTATTGGAAAATTATATTCCAAGATATATTTAATGCATTTTACTAAATCTCTGCTCACATTTAATTTGCAGAGTTCCATGCGTAGTGTTTTGCTTTATTGTATTGACAAGACATAGACTTCAGACTTTACAGAAAAGCTACTGTAGCCCAATATGACTGTTGCTCTTGACATTTACATGCATCCCAACTTTATTTATATTGCAGCAAAGCACCTAACTTGTGAAAAGAAGAATGCACATTCAGCAACTTATGCAATTCCAGCTACAGGACTGTTTTACTGTCCCTTGAATAATTAGCAACATGAATACAGATAGAATATACAGTAACTTGCCTGACTTTGGGGTAGAAAAAAAAAAAGATTAGAATGACAAATAGTCAGACTCCAGGGTCAAATGCTTTGCCAGTAGTTGCATATGTTTATGCCAAAATACATAAAGAAATGTCACTTCAGCACATGAATGATGACAAACACTCCAAGTGGGACTGCACTTCATCAATCATTTCAAACGCACAGATTGGGTTTACCTATATAAACAAAAGCAATAAAACTACTCAAAACCTCACCTTAAACTATTCAGGCATGACATAAACAGTGTTACTGCACAGTCAATCCCCGTTTTACTTGAGAGGCAGTCAGAAAGCAAGTGACAAACTGATTTATTAAGATTAATAAAGCATTCCCTTAATAAAAATAAAGCCAGCTAATATTTTGCATAAACATGTGAATCTTTTTTCAGTCTGGAACAGACCAGGATACATGAGAAAGAGCGAAAGTGATTAAGAAATATTTTTGCACAGTTTATCCAGCATGGCTGAGAATATTTGAGGAGGTTTTAATCGCTAGACAAGGTTGCTGCAGACCCAAAGTGAAAGTATGAGAAAAGAAAAAAATGGGTTCTCTTGAAAATAAAAAAAATAAAAATAAAAATAAAGGTGACTCAGAGGAAGGGCTAAGTCAGGAAAAAACAGACAGGGCCCTCTCTGGCTGTGTCCCTTGGTTTTCATCAAAACCCCACTGAAGTCAGTGTGAAACTTTCTGTTGACTTCAATGAGATTTGGAGCAAAACTCTGGTGAGAAGAAATTTAATTGAATTCCTTAGTATTGATCTCTTCAGTTGCTCAATTAGCATTTTTTTTTTTGTAAATCTCCACCTGCTTTTTCAAAGAGTATGGGAAAGAAAAAATTAAGTTTTAAATAATCACATCAATGTTTTACATAAACACAATTATAAGAGATTCAGAAAACATTATGAATAACCAAATAATACCTCTAGGACACATTAAACAACTTGTTTAAGTGCTATTTTGTAAGACACAAGAAAGTGAGCTCTATGTCACATTTTCTGACACTTTCATCAGTTTTCACCTGAGTTTCACTGTTTCTTCATTTAATTACTGTCTGGTAGGATCCTAGGTTTAAAGTAAGACTTTCCATTTATTTGTCTGTATCCAGTTACTGAAGTGTTACCTGAACTTGCACGCAAACTATTTCCTTAGTCTAATCTAGATGGAATCAGAAAATAATCAAAACAGGCTACATTATACATAGAAGGCTTTCCTTGGTTCAGGAGATGCTGACACAGAGGATTTCTAGCCACCTACTCTAACATAAACCAAATATTCATCACTAACCAGAGACTATCCAACTATAGCACAAACACAGAAAGACAAGTCAATCGAACTCAGATTTCTATTTTTTTCATTTATGCTCCAGCATTTTAAGGCTAAGGAAAAGGGAAGTGATGTCAAATCTTTTGTTCCTTGTGTTACTATCTTTTTTTTTTCTGTTGCTTCCTCAACCAGAATTGCTTGTCATCTTCATCTCAGAATAACGTCTCTTTATGCCCATCCTGCTCCTTATTTCTGAACACTTAGAACTCTGTTGTTTCTTCAGCACAAGTCCTGCACTGTTCATTACCCTGGGTGTTGTGCTTTTTTTTGGGGAGACCATTTCACTGCCTGGGAAACAATACACAAGTCAAGGTCAAATAAACGGAAACCTCTTCTCATAAGTTATTGATGGAATGAAACTTAATGTTTAAGTTATAAATTGATGAGTAACCCTTGCTGGATCATTGAGAACCTTGCTGGATCTAGAGAACCTAGTCATTGGCCAATATTATAAGCAGTCCCAATTAAATTTGTGTCACTTCTCACAAGATAGGTAGCTCCGCTATCATGACATGAAGACTAATGCAACCTTCTGGCATCTCAGATAAAAAAATCTCAGCACACCTCACAATCAATAAAATGCCTCTGGTAAGCCTCTGAGGTACAGAATATTTGTCCTTATTTACAAATAGGAACACTTGGAGAATATAATGCCTACTTTTAAGGTCACAAAGTGGTTGTAAACAGTTGGACATCTCGGGAAGGAAGATGCTTCATAGACTCTTCAACCTCTATATTCAATCTCTTCTGTCAGGATAGAAAACTCTTCTCTAGGGAATGAAAACTGTGTAAAGTATCAGGATAACAGTGTCTTTGAACCAAGGACCTCTGCTTTTTTCTTTTCAGCCTCAGAATGAATCAGGAAGTTTATGTTTTTCTCAAGAAAAAAAAAAAAAGCCAGTGTAGCAAACAAAATTTGTAGCTTTTCTGTAGTGCTGAGGTATGAAATACATTAAAGACATTAAAATGCCTTGATAAGGAAAATAAAAAGTAAATTAATACCAAAGGGACTGTTACAAAAACACAACTACTTTCTGAAAAGAATACCTTCTTCATCCAATTAATGATTCAAACAGGCTCTTTCAATCAGTATAGCTCAGTTCCTAGTATAAATATATTAATACTGTTCAAGGAACACCATTGATTATGTGTAATTTATTGTGTCTTAATTAATAGAATGAATTTTATCAGTACTAGTTGTATACTGAGGTTTCAATATTGTTAAAGTATCCACAGGACGGTATGAAAAAATAAACCCACATTTTGTTAGAATTGGATCCAATTCTGCTAAACAGGTTCACCTAGATCAGGTTGCATGGGAACACATGCAGGCAGGTTTTCAAAGTCTCCAGAGAAGACTCCACAACCTCTCTCAGCAGCATCTTCCAGCTCTCAATCAGCCTCACAGTTTTTCCTCATATTATAGGTATAACTTACTGTGTTATAGTTTGTGTCCATTGTCTTCTGTCCTATTACTGGGAACCACTGAAAAGAGACTGGCCCAATCCTTTTGAGACTTGCCCTTTAGATATTTATAAGCACTGATAGGGAAAAGTCTGTAACATTGCCAAAACATTTTTTTAGGGATACAACACTACATATGTAGAAAGGAAAGAAGTTGTTCTTCTGGAAGAGCTCTCTAACACTGTTCTTTTGAAATCTTTCTACCTGCTCATAGTGAGGTTATCAGAACTGCTAAGAGTTTGGTTTTCTTTGAAAGCATACTAAATTATTCAAAACCAAGTATGTTCAACATATCTTAATCTGTCTGTGAAAACATGCAGTATTTCCTATAATAATTGTAATGAGTTTAATGGAAAAGGTTAGAAGGACAAACATATTTAAAAAACAGGTGTTTAATTTCCAGCTTGTACTTGATCAATAATAAAACCAAACTAGCTTTATCCTAGGAAAATGGCAGCAATAGTTAAGGAAACTTTCACAATGACAAAGTAGCAAATTTTTAAACATTTGGTTATTTTTAAAGTAGACAAATGTGACAGTCAGCACACTAGAGTCAGATCTTTGTTTCTTATCAAAGCAAATTCTGAAAATCCATTTTCTCTTGTCAAAAAAAGTCCATAATAAAGCTAAAAAGAAAAATATTTTTGTTTGATTGAAGTGGCAAAAAGCAGAAGGAAAAAGCATACAAACAACAAAACAATTACTTTGAACAAACCAAACCAGATTTCCTTTGGGGAAATTAAAGTGTAATTTGGGTATTGCCCAAAAATGTCATCTGGTCTAAAATTCAGTATTTTGACTTGTTGTTTAATTTTTAAACCCTTTGTCCTTTTGTTTTTGTTTTTGTTTTTTTCCTTTTTAATGTTAACTGTGAAATGACAAATGTTATTCCAAAAGGAGTAAATGAAACATATTGCTATGAAAAAAGATGAAATATTTCAAAATTTCTGAGAAAAAACAAAAGGTAGTAAAGAAAAGCTTTATTCTTTTGGCAAAACCACTCTTTTAATTTAATGTAAATTCTTGAACAGTTTTGGTCCTATCAAGTGTTATTCAGTAAGTTTCCTCTCCCCTGAAGAAATTAAAACAACTCCTGAACTTCCATACAGGTGACATCCGTGCACCAAGACATCAATGAACACTCAGAAATTTGGTGGGCCAGTGTTGAAAATTTCCTTATACTCTTCCTTTTCTAGAAAATAATGGCACTCATGTTCCCAGCATGGCACCTGTATCACCTCTGCTTCAAAATCTTCTGCACGTAGCTTTCTACAAGACATATCAGAAGTTTCTAGCAGAGACAGAAATGCAGATGTGATGGCTTACCTTCCTCTGTTTAATCATAAGGTTTCTCTATTATATTTTTTGAGAAACAGTGTTTTTTATTTATACATTGAACATTTTAACCACACAACCTTCTTCTGTATTATCTTTGATAAGGGAAAACCTTTTTGTGTTTATGCAGTAAACATTTTAATTGACTATTTCCAGCTAACAGAATATCGCAGCGTCTCACATGTAGATGAGTATGTGT
>JAOEGS010020002.1:0-11094 GCA_025447755.1 Corythornis vintsioides
GGAGGCCCCATCCCTGCAGACATCCCAGGGGGGCTGGAGGAGGCTCTGAGCACCCTGCTCTAGCTGAGAGGTCCCTGGTGCCTTCCATCCTTGAAATTGTGAGTCAGAATTCGGAATAGTCATTCCACCCACCCCTTTCTCCTGACAGGTGGAACACAAGTGCTGCAGTGAAGGCCGTTGTGGCATCCTTGGTGTCAGCTCCTTCGTGCAGTGGTTCCATGCTGTGTGGCATCTTACCCTGTGCATTCCTTCCACTGCTCTGGGGCAGTGAGGCAGTGTGCAGGGCTGTGCTGAGCAGCAGAGGAAGCTCATTGCTATTCCAGCAGCACTTGGCTCCTTCAGGAGGGCATTCAATCCTTGGCATTCATTCCCTCCGACTGATGTGATAACAGAATAAAGAGCTTTGCAGCTGATTGAAGTCAAGTAGTAGGGCCATTGTAAAGGCTGGCTGGCAGATTACTGATGAATACCATTACTGCTGGAGGCTGGGCTAGCAATTGTGCGTGGCCGGGCTTTCTGATGGGGAGAATAGGAAAAGAGAGGCTGTGGTAAAAATAATGAATTAGCTGTGCTTGGGGGGAAGACCAGTGGTGTCCATTTGACTTCAGAGTGCTGAGAATGGGCTGATAAATGTTTACCAAGCTCTGAGAATTATTCCTTTTTAAGTGGTAGTTGCAGCTGTGGCTGTGTTGCTCCTCTGGTTGTGAGTATCATAAAATTTGGCATGATCTGTTCTAGTCTGGAGTGAAAAGGTGTTTGGACACTTCAGGAATTAATAGAAATTTTCAATTTTCTCATCTTTTGCTCTGCTACGTTCTGGGTCTTTTTTGTCACACAGGAGACAGATTAAAGGCTTTGAATTGATTGCAGTATATTGAACATTCTTTGGTTATATAAAATACAGCAGATGGCTGGGGTAAAAACCACAAACCTTTCTGTGGTTTACTTTAGCTGAATGGTTTTGGTACTGAAATTCTTAGTATGATTGTCTTTTCCTGCAGAGAGAGAGCAGAGAGGGAAACATTGCATCACGTTCCCAGTCCCACTCACTTTTTCTTTCTGGTGTGCTTGTGAGAGGTGAGGAAAACAGAAAATACAAAAAACTTTGCAGGAAGTCTTTGATGTGCAAGAGATAATTCCTTAACTCCATGGACTACCTCTGACAGGACCCTGGATCATCAGGAAAACCTTGGGTTGGCCTGAGCTTGGAGGTGGGTTAGCACACTTGAGAGTGTTCCAAAAAGGCTTTTGAATTGTTTAAAGGCTAGTTTTTATTAAGTGAAAGTTATAATAATACTTTTACTAGTTACAAAATGTTGTTTGTGACAGACCAGAAGTAAAAAAAGAGTTTGTAGGGAGCTCCATTTGATGCATTTTCATAGGATGATAGGAATGTCTGGGTGGAGGGGAGCTCCAGAGCTGATCCTGCCCAACCCCTGCTGAGAGCAGGGACATCTCAACTAGAGCAGGGTGCTCAGAGCCTCCTCAGAGCCTTAATATTTTGGTAGGGCAGGTTTGATTTCTGATTTGAGCAGCTGCAGTGACCAACAGTGCAGTGCAGTAGGAGTGGATGTGTGGAGAGAAACTACAGTGATTCAGTGCAGGAATGTCCATGAGACTGTATTTCAACAGAATGCTTGCAGTCCAGACCAAAACACTGCACTAGCTGTGTCCTTCAAACTTGCTGAATCCCAGCAAGCTCCTCTGAGGCCTTGTCAGGCCTTCACAGACTGTCAGCTTCCTAATCCTTCAGTCATTCTGCCTGTGGTTGGGGCAGGCCCGGGGCTCTGGTTGGGGCAGGCCCGGGGCTCTGGTGAGGGCAGGCCCGGGGCTCTGGTGAGGGCAGGCCCGGGGCTCTGGTGAGGGCAGGCCTGGGGCTCTGGTGGGTGCAGGCCCCAGGCTGTGGTTGGGGCAGGCCCAAGGTTCTTTGCTGTAATTTTTCTTCTGTTCTTCACTGTTGTCACTGGAATTCTCTAGGTGTTGCTCTTGAAGGGAAGCTGTTAATGAATCTCCCTTTTCCTCTGGAGGATCATCCTGACCTCCTGGTGTATGTTTTTGAAAGGAATTAACCCACCCAAACTGGAAGTGAGTTTCACAGTGACAGTCTTTCACCACAGAGTGAATTCAGTCATCAGAAACACCCTTCTGATTGCTGTAGACTCTATGATGTGGCTTTGTAATATACATCCCTTTCATTTTGATCAATGACAACAATTAGACACTATACTGGGATTTTTCTCTTTCTTTTTTTTGTCCTTTATCTGTCTTTGAGAAGAATGGCAGTAATTCCCCAGATTGTGTTGATACCTCTGAATGAAAAAGGTATTATGAAAAGTAATAAATGGAAACGATGCCTCCAACTTAGATTTGCTCTGAATTTGTTCCTAATGGAACTCTTATGAAACACAATAAATAGTATTGAAATACAAGTTTTATGTAGTGACTTAGGAAATACTCATAATACCTTGAATAAGCTAAATAGGTCCAAAGAGCTGCAGAGCAGAACTTTTTGCCTTCTAGGAAGAAATAAATAGTTTATTTTGGAGGGGAAGCATGGTCTTGTAGATAGGGCAATAGAGATAGCAGTTGAAATGCCTGTGCTTTCTTGCTTTTTCATTTAAATACTGTCAATTCTTTTTATTTCTCTCTTTTCCAAGGAGTTATGGATGAAAATTTCCAGCTCATGTCAGCAGACCACCATTTCATTTCTTTCCATAAACAGAACAGATTTTTTTGAAACCTTTGTGTAAATTATTACCTACAAATCAGCTCAGAAAAAACCTGCATCTTCTGATTCAGTTCTGAGTACATTCTCCTGTAGCTGGAAAAAATTCTTATGCATTGTGCTCAATCAAATCCCTTGCCACAAAATTAACACTAGTGTTTTCATGATTGAGGATTGAAGTTGTAGTAATCTTACTCTTTGTTAATAAGCAGGTTTTTCTTCTTTCAAACTAGATTCTTTTTTTGCTTATAGTAATTTATCAAACCTCTGGAAAAGCAGAATGTTGGTGGGAAAACAAATCAATCTGTCCTTCCTGAAAGGTATAAACAACTTCCATTCATGATACTTTTTTTAAGCTTAAATTGCAGAGAGAGGAAATTTGCCCTTCAGTTAAGTTTTAACTTCATTTTAATATTGCAGGAAAAAAATTGCTTTTATGGGGGTGATGTGCTATTGTATTTTGAAATAATCCAAGACCTGCTTTTTAATACAACAGTTTAATAATTTATTATTATTATTTTCATTTCCATGAGGCCCAATTTGTACTATATTTGTATATGGATCACCTTTTGCAGTTGAGTGTTTTAGTCCTGATGAAATGTCTGGATGGTGCAGTATATTTTTAATTTCCTGAAGTTTCAGGTGTGGTGCTTAATATCATCTCTGGATACCTGCTGTGTAAATTAGGGATGTGGTCAAGAGCTTTTTGATTTTCTGACTTGTAGTTTCCCTTCCCCTGTGGCAATTAATCCAGTTTTTATCTTTTTTAAATTCTCTTTTTCTCCATTATTTTCCATTTTGATACTGGGGGAGCTGAGGAACACTGGTGAACACAAAGTAAGTGTCAGGAATCTTGTAGCTATTGCAACTAGAGATGTATGTGCAGCTGAAATGATCTGATACATTAAAACATTGGCACTGCTTTAACTGTATGTTTAAACAGACAGCTTGACATTCTTCCCAACAATTTGGAATACACTCAACTCAGATTTTCAAGACTAAAAATTCAGTCTCCATTGCTTTAAGCAAAATAGTATTGAAAAAAATCTGTTTAATTTGGGAATTATGATAAACTTGAAGGACAAATGCAGTAAAAATACATTTTGATGATACACCTATTAATAATTTATTTCACAACTTAGGTAATATTTTGGTTTGGTTTTATTGTAATTCTCTGGAGGCTGAGCTTGCTGAGTATTGTTCCTTTCACACTCTTGTTGATCCAATTTGTCCTGAAGCCTGGCAACAAGATCTGCTTTATCTTTCTCTTATTGTTGCTTGTTAGGACTTAAGAGATACTTGAAGAAAATTATATGGGAGCCTATTTTTTTTCTTTTATAGTAGTAAACCCCACATCTGTAAGGGTCAATTATAACCTCAGTGGGCCCTCTTTGAATGCTTGAATAAAACCCAGGATAAAGAACAGTGTTATCAGAAATATTAGAATTAATACTCCTAGCATCTTAACATTTGCCTGGAGTTCTGCCAGTTTTCATTGACACTGCTACAGGATTTTCCTGTAAAAAACCCAACCAACCCACCAGGTTTTGATTTTCAGCATTTTAGACAAGACTGAAATCAAAAACCTTCCCTCGATCCGTGTCCTGGGTGGGCAGGATGAGTCCTCCCCTGGGCTGCTGGCATCTTCAGAGCAACAGTGCAGTGCCCAATAAACATAATTTCCTTAGCCACACAAGGCTTTGGTGTAAATGTTTTAGCTTCAGAATCTAATAAGAAATCCTCACAAAATATTTGCAGATTACACTGCTGCAGTCATCCCTCCAATGCACTGGTGTGGGAAGTGGAGGAGTGTGAAGTTTCAGCTCACTGGACAAGAATTCAGGAATATCTACATTGATTTGCTTAAAATACACTTTGCTCAAATGACCACTCATTTTCCTTTTAAGAATTCATCAAAATACCAACTTTTGTCCCCAAAATGCACTCGTGTAAGCCTCCAACTCTGGCAGAAACCTACTCCTTGGGAGGATGTCTGAAGTGCATGCTGGCAGTGTCTCAGCAACATGTTCTTCTAACTTGGAATAAGCAGTTAGTGCTTTTTAATACTGTTATTTAGATGGTTTTGTCTTTCAGTATCAATATTTATTTATACAGTTATTCCAATTATTTTTTACTGTTGTGAAGCATTAAGCCAACACTTCACAGGTCTGCTTCAAATAATTCATTTAACTTTTATTAGAACTAATAACATGATAAAGCTAAAGCCAGTTTATCAAGTAATTGAATATTAATTTTGATATTACTGATATATTCAGGTAAATACAATTTCAGTGCCTGTGAAGTCCAGGGGCTAAGAGCTCTAGTGGTTGCCTGGCCTGTGGGTTGTGCATTTCAGCAGGGAGTGAGAGCAGATTCACATCTGCATTGTGCTCTCTAATGAACTCCCAGTTTCCCACCACAAAGGCAAGGTTCCCATTGTTCAGGAGACAGGGAGACATGTAAATGAGGCCAGAGCTGGAATTGTATTCCAACAATGCTGACACTTCTTCTATTGTGCTCATTAATTAACTTCCAGCATCAGCAGTCACTGCAGGAATAATTAAAATGATACATGAGGTAAATAATTGAGAAATTCCAGAGGTGAAACAGCAAATTAGTTGAGTAAAGATGAATCAGAGGGTTTCTCTGTGTCACCTGCCTCCTGAAAAGCAGGTTTCTGTGGTGCCCATCTTCTTCCTCAGCATTTGCTCTCCAGTTCCCAGACTCTTTAATTACACCCAAGGCTTGGACTCTGAGGGTGCCTTGGGAAGTGCTGGTGTCAAGTCACTGCTCCAGAGGGAATTTCAGTGTTTAAGTTCAGATTAAATTAGTGATCTCGGGCTCTTAATGAGAAGGAAACTTCAAAACAGATTTCTTTCCAGCTGGACAATCATGTCTGAATAACTGCAGCCCAACTTTAAGCCTAGTTTAGAAGAAGTCTTTGCAATAAATGTTCTTTTTAGGACTGAATGTAGATGGATGAAAGAAAGATGGAATTTAATTATATGTATTTTTTAATTCCAAATGTGCATGCCTTTGAAAATATTCAGGCTGGTATCAGGCTCCACTGATCATCAGGCAGACAATCATCAGCACAGTTGCACAACACACTTTGCATCCTTCCAGTGATTGCCTCATTCAACAAGTTTGGGGAGTGCAGTGTAAAAAAAAAGGGTTTTAATTTCATCTGCAGAGGAGATGCAGCATGTGCAGGGCCATGAGATTTCTGCTGGTAAGCACCTGAGTGAGTGTGCCTGGGGATGACAGGGGGCTCCTGGGTGCTGGGCTGAGCTGTGAGCACATGGGGAGCAGGGGGTGAGGACAGTTGCACACTGGCTGCTCTGCTCAACCTCTGCAGCTGTCTGAAGCCATCCACCTCTGAAGCACCATGGATTTAAATCTAGGGGGGGATGCCTTTTTCTCTAATAAATTGCTTAGTTAAGCCCATTTGCTTCCATTTCAGAGATGAAGAAAATTGTAGGGGGGGGGGGAAGGTGAACAGAAAAACCTGAAGGAAAAGTACTTTGAGATCTCAAGAAAAATTACTTTGAGATTACTTTTAACTTTTATAAATTATTTATCCTATCAGCATGTCAGGTGATGTACCTTTATTTTAGAAGTATTGTTTTAAATTTTTATTTTAATGAGATTTTACATGTAGTAGTTCAGTCATCACATTGATAATTAAATACAATTATTGTCTCAGTTCTCAGTGGTACAGAAATGGAAGAATTAAGATTAATATTGCAATACAATAAAACTTCAATTGAAGTCTTTTAAAAGATCACATTTTGCTAAACTCTTAGGTGTAAAATTTTAATTTCTAGGGGGAGTTTTCCAAAGTGCCTGGCTCTGCTGACTGGGCCTGGAACAGAAAGCTGCAGATAGGAATGCAAACCTGAGCTGTCATCACTTAGTGTTACCATCATTTTCTGTCCTTTAGCAAAAGCCTCTGACATCAGCCCAGCACTGACCCAGCTGGGTGTTCCTAATGGTTCATCATTTGCCCTGGCAGCATTCCTGCTGAAGCAGAGCTGGTGGTGGTGGAGATGAGGAACATGGTGACTGTGGCTGCTGCATGCCAGATGCTTGCAGGGAAAATAGAGCTGGAAAAGCCAGCTGCAGAGGAGTGTGAATGTGAGCAGTGCCTGCAGGCCTCATGGGGAGTCCAGCAGTGTTTTGTGTGCTGAAAGGATGATCTCTTTTGCTTGCTTCTAGTCTGAGCCAGAGGGCTTTTCCCACTTCCACCTGTACGTGTGTGCTGCCTTCCTTGTCAGGTGGAGGAGAGAGATCCTGGAAGAGAAGGATTTTCAGGTAAGTGAAGGGGATGTGTTTTCAGGCCTGATTCAGTGCAGTTCTAGAGCAGCAAGGCTGGTGGTTGTTCTCAGTGTGTTAGCCCTGAGGGGATGGCCTGCAAGCAGCAGATGCCTGTCTTAGTGCACTCAGGAAAAAAATGCTGTTCTGACAGGCTCTGAGGTGCTGGTACCAGTAGAGCCTTGGTGTTTCACTGGGTCTGGAGTGACTGAGCCCATCTCCAGAGCTGTTCTCACACTGACACTGCAGTTTATCTGAGCTCACAATTAGTGCAGTTGCTAATGACCAGAGTCACCCAGACAAGGGACTAACACTGGAAACCTCTGACTGCAGGGATTTTAATCTGTATTTTGGAATGCCCATTCCACTGACTTAATGGGGAGAATTAGACACAATAAATACAGATTAAAGAACAAGGACAGCATCTAAAAGTGTCTTGAGCAACTCAGTGGATGTCACAACATTGAGCAGAGGGGGAAATATCTTAGTTGAGTGCAGAATGACTAAGGCCTGATACTCAGCAAAAGAAATTCTCTGCCCAGAATGCTTGTGAGTGTGTTTGCTCAGTGGAACAGAGCTCAGGCTTGTGCTGCTGCTTTAGCACCAGAGCTCACTTCACCTGGAGTACAGCTTTACATCCTCTTTCAGTGCAGGCAAGCAAGTGTTCTTTTGTCACCCCAGTGTGTCCAGCTCACAATAAGTTATTAGTGTTGTCTGGAAAAAAAACCACTTTATCTTCTTTGGTTACATTTACTAGCAAGCTTGTAACGTGGAAGTTCTTCCTGCAGCTCTGACAGTTCTTATCTCAGAAGACAGCAGGAAGAAAAAAATAATTGTTCCCTTCATCAAGATAACAAAATATAGTTTTAATTATAGATATTAAATTCTATCAACTTAGTGTTTTTTATCATAATTATTTATGTATATATTAATACATACATATTAATATATTCTAATCATATTTATATTATTTATGTAATTACATATCCAATGATAAGAAGAACAACAGGGGTATTTTCTTTGTCCCAGTGTCATTTCTAACAGCTTTATCTTTACTCCTGGAAATGGACAAGAGAGTGACACTGGATCTGTTCTGTGCTCATACTGTGCATTTGATGGACAGATGTGAATGAAAGATTTCACACTGTGGTCATTTCTTTATTTACTTTTAAATATCATTTAACAGCATCAACAAAAACATGACATGACATCTTACCAGGACTAAAAACTCCTCAAGTCAAGGTGTGTTTTGGTGCAGTCTGTGATTAATACCTGACAGTTTTTTTCTAGGAAAAGCTCCTAAGATGCTGACAAAATAAGTAAGTCATTTCTGCATCTCTTTGGGATTTCAAATAGATGTTTTTTTCCTGAAAGAAAAAGAAAAGGGTTCAGTTTAGTTCCAATTATCTACACAAGAGGTCAGCCCAAGATAAGCAGTGATCTCACCTGGCTCCAGGAACCAGCCATGGTGCTGGGTGTCCATCCCACTGCCCCCTGGCTCGGAGCTGCTGCAGCTGCTGCTCCACCTCTGAGCTCCACAGCTGGGGAGACACAGGGAAGGAGCTGCCACTGCAGCACAGCTCTCAACTGACATTGCCCAGGGGCATTTATGGAGCTTCTTCCTGCTCACAGCTCTCCTTAGCTTCTTCTCTTAGAAGCAGCTCAGGCTGGGCATCTCTGCAAAGCCTGCTTGCAGAGCTACTCTTTTCTTTAAAAGGCTTCCATTTCCATGGAGTAATCAGTGCTTTTTATCTGCATCATTTCCTTGCTGGCACCATGACCTCTGCTAGCACTGAACCCTGGGAACAAGCTCCTTTTCTCCTGCCAGTAAGCTGTGTCCTTTTCTGGGAAGCCCCTGTGAGCAGCAGGGAACAATCAGTGTTTTCTGCTCTTAAGGATGCTGAGGCCAAGCTCCATCCAAGCTGGGAACAGCACCCTGCAGAACTGGGGTCCCCCTGTGCCCCCCACATGGTGTCAGGGGCTGTCTGCTCTGCCCCTGCTGCAGGAAGGGGATGGGTAACCTGGAGACACTGCCTTGCTCCATGGCTTCTACTTCACAGAAATAAATGCTGCCACTACACTTTGAAATCACATCTTCCACACAAGGAAAAGCTGAGTTTATTTTCCTGTACGTTTCCAGAGAAAAAAAAGCACTTTGTGATTACTTTAAGGTGGTTTTCTCTCATCAGCCAATGCTTCTGTTTATTGGCAGCAAACACAACAAAGGGATCTCTGTCTTTTCTCCATTTCAATATAAAAAGGATTTTCATGAGCAAAGAAAAAAACCCTCTTGTTCTTCCTGAGCCATTTCAGCTGCTGTTTGGTTGGTTTGCTTTGATAGAATGACTTCTGATCATCTTCACCCCTTACCTCTGGCTGTTTGCACCCACTCTCCTTTAGTTCCTGCTTTTCTGTGTTAACAGTCCAACCAAGGCTAGTTGTGTTTGCTGGCTGACTGATGAAGTACGAATTAATAATTAAATTAATAATTAAATTAATAAAGTATGAATGTACATCCGTGTTAAAGAAGGTTTTTGTTTCATGTACTTGCTACATTATTAATTTGCATTAATATTTTACATTTTTAATTTCTATTAATTAATGACACCAATAAATGTATCTCTTTTCCTACCAGTGTAGATGAAGAGGTGACTCCTCTCTCCAGCTAAGTGAACGTAGCTTCTCTCACACAGCACTTTATTAGCAGTAATTAATGTTGCTAATGACTTGTTGAAACTGGTCTTGACCTGCTGGTGGAGGGGCTTCACTGCTGGGTCAGTGCAGGAAGGTTTTTCAGTAGCCATGAGAAGAGAACCCTGCAAGGGAAGGAGAAACCCATCAGCTTGTGTTCAGCATGCTGGGCTGTGTCTCTGTGAAGTTCTTTATAGGTATGGGACATTAAGAGTAGCAGATTTCTGTGTTTTCTCTAATGAGAGATGGATGAGTTAAAATGAAGAATTAAAAAAATATTTGAATCAAAACTATAGTAAATATTTGAATCAAAGAATAAAAATGGACTTAGTTGTTGAGAATGACTATGCACTGGGGCTGCTGGATGTAAGCTGATAACAGGAAAAAAGAGTCTTTAAACATTTAGATTTATTTTAAGTATCCATTTTAACACAGCCAGTGCAGTTAGAACTCTGAATAACCTTTTTTCCTGAGCTAGTTGGATACTTCCCTGAGCTGTGCACACTGGGGTGTGCTAAGAAGTCACAGTGTACTCAAGGAAGGTCAGAATGAAGAATACATTTGTTAAATTAATAGTCTGATTCTTAGTTTTGACATGACAAACTAACTGTTGATATCCTCAGTGTGTTCAGGTTTGATTTTCACTTTCCTGTGATTTCTATGTTAACTAGGAATAAAACCAGTTAACCCATCAAGTTCTCATTTGGCCCAGGGTGGCTTCTCCATCACCCTGGAGGGATGGAGACCTTCTGGGTCAACAGGTATTTAAACAAAAACCAAACTCCAGCTTTGGTCAAATGCCCAGTTTCACAGGGTTGTAATTTGCAGTAACTCAGGAGAGTTGTTGGTTTTTAGCTGATACTCCAGGGCCACCTTCCAGCACCCACAGGAGGCTTTGGGCTTGGTGCTGCTGCAGATCTTGGTGCATCTGGTGCTGCCATCAGCTCTGAGGCTACAGCCTCTGACCCACTCTACTGTTATTTACTGCTGTCTAACTGATCTTGTAACAGAAAGTACCTTACCTTTGCAGGGTGAAGCTTTGTCTGGAGCCTCTGCCCCTCACCCACCTGATGAGCTATGAAAACATTTATTTTTTTTATTCTATTTTCAATGGTCTTTTTTTCTCAGGAGTAGAAAATAACCAAATTCAGGCACAGTTAATAGCTGAGCTCTGAACTGGAAGAGTGAAAAGGAAGTCACTCATATAACTTACAGGAAAAGCAATAAAACTAATGGGATCTCAAGTTTGTTTGGGATACTTACAATTATAATTACATTATAATTACAATATCATTATCATTACAGCTTTATAATTGCTTATCATAGTATATTGTATATAATAATTGAATATACTAGAATAATAG
>JAOEGS010020003.1:9199-19882 GCA_025447755.1 Corythornis vintsioides
GTAATAAAATACCCTATGTATGGTGTGATATTTGGCCATATATATCTGACCATGACTTGAGTAGGCTTATAGGTCTTTCATGAAATAAACAGACTATGTACTATCATAGGGAGATGCAGGATCAGTCCTGCTTCATCCCAGCATCACAGACCATTACATCACCCAGTTCATTTTGGCAACATTTGATATCCTTAGAAAATTGCATGGGTTTGTATGTAGGAGGGAACGTACAGAAAACCTTGACAAATTCCCCTGCTATTTCTGGAAGGCAGCTTGGTGAAACTGTGATCTCCCCCGCATAGAAATAGGACCTGCTTCCCTACTGGCAGGATGAACATTTTTCAGCTGAAACCCCATGAAGAGCAGTTGCTAAGAAGAAGCACTGAACAGTACTTAGCTTGTCTTTTATTGTTTATCAGAAACGTAACAAAAATTATATTTCATAACACAATATGTAACAAGGTGACTTGTGCAATATCAGTATGTGGAGGTCAGGTTCCCTGTCAAAGATTTATTCAGATGTTAGACTATCTTGACTAATCCCTCATAATCCTAACGTCAACTGCCACTGTGTCAAGACATGTCAGCCTTAAAAATGAAGAAATATCTTGAGGAAATTATATCTTGCAAGGAATAATGCTGAATTTTTATTTATTAGGAAGATAATTACTTATCTTTTGTTGAAGAGCCATTTTATGCAATTGGTAGTAGTTCCCAAACAACTCTGTGTTTAGCAGCTTCTCAAGAACATTTTACCTAAGATGTTTCATCTAAATTGAGCTTCAAGACAAAAACAAACAAACAAAAACCAAAAAAAACCAAGCCAACAAACATAAACATAAAACAGTGAAGATCCAGCAGAGGTAACTGATTTGAAGCTGAATCTTTTGATCTCTGGGAGCTGACAGTAAAAGTAACACAAGCTTGCATTTGAAAATGTACCCTCTTGGACTTGAAAAATCTTAGCTAAACTTCATCTACTACTGACCTGCAGTAGTACAGGATTGGTATGCTGTATTGGTATGGAGTCTTTGCTTGTTAGCAGTGCTGATTGTCATGGTAATCAAAGTGTTTTAACTATTCTGGTTCTGAAAATAGGGTCAATTACAAGTAATTGGTGCAAGCTGATTGCCATATGTAAAAACAGTGCTTTCAGAAAACTGTGAGATTGCTTTCGTTCTGCCTTGAGAGCTATTGTTGAAGCATTATGTATTAATTTGAAAGTAAAGTTAAATAAATATTAACAAAATAATTCAAAGGATGAAATCATGGAACAAACCCCAGCAACCTTACCAGCCCCTGCATTACAGCCACACCAAAAAGAAAGTATTTTGCTTTTCTGTAAATTGAGTTTGTTTCTTCAGGAAGATTAACTTAAACAGTGATGTTAATTTTGCCTGGCTTCTTTGGTGTACAGATGTTCAGAACTACCAAATGCCTGTGACAGAAATACTGCCACCTTCATATTACACATAGAACTAGGTAAACCCAGGTTGAAGAAAGGAGACAATTTATGCCTATAATCTCCCATCATCCTTTCTCGACTTATTTAGTGAAACACTCCAAACTGTCTTTCATTTTATTTCTTCATGTTTTATTCAGTTAAACTGCTAAAAATGGGTACAATTCTTCTATGAACTCTTTACCTCTCAAGAAAAAATGGCTTGTGGTATTTTGCCTGTCCTAAATTGCATTTATATCCATTAAGTGTTTTATCCATTAAGTGCTTAGTTCCATAGGAAGGTAAAGAAAACCTCTGCCCAAGAAATCCTCTGAACTTTTGTGCATCTCTATGTAAAAAGAAGATGGTTATGTCCTAGCTGCCAGATGTCTGGGACTGCAATAGGTGAATCACCCTCAGTCCTTCAATGTCAGAGTCGCTGAGGCACATTAGTAGATGATGAGTACTAAGTCTTGTCTCTCATGTTAGTCAGCATCTTGGTCTGACGCATCCAAGTTGCATGACTCCACCAAGGAAATTTCAGAAGAAAAGAATCTCTTATCAGATGCATCGTAATTCATGTATGAATATGGAAAGAAATACAGAAAAGGTTTAGCCTGTTTGTTCTTCGGACTTCTTATTTTCTTATTGAATATAAGGATGAAAAATGACAAACTGAAGGATGACATATCTCCAACCTTTCAATTTCAACCCACTGGTTTTAATTTGAAAGAGAAACTTGGGTGCAGTTCTAGTTTTCACTGAACTCACACAAAGTTGGAACTGAGTACATGGATGAAGTCCATTAGGTAGGTACAGAGTATTTTGGCCAAGGTGGCAGAGGATGGCATCAAAACCAGACATCAGTGAGTAAGAAAAACCAAACATTAGAGTGGTATTTTAGAAATACTTATAATGCAAAGGGGAACCAAGGAAAGGAAAAGGTATTTACAGTTATGATGGAAATACATTAAAAGATGGAAAAAAAATAAAATCCCACCTCTTTCTTTTTTTTTTTTTTCCCCTAACACTAGGCCATCATTATCTGAATTTCCTTAATGTGGCTTTCCTGACAAATTAAAATGATTTTAATACTAGCAGTTTAAGTGACTCTGGTAGCATTCAGAACTGCAACAAGAAAAACTTAGCAATATTATCTATAATATGGCTCCATATTTCAGCTGCTTTGTCTGACAATAAATCACCAGCTGTAACTGTTATCAAGCACAGAACACACTACAGGTAGTCTTCAGTGTATGAGATTGATGGGAGCCATGGTAGGAAATTCAATTATATATCAGATAATTTGTTCCAAGATAATTTCCTTACTGTAACTCGCTCAGACTCCTGGGGTATTTTACTAAAGATCTTAAATGTTACAGACTTTTTCTGCACACATTACAAATCTGATTATCAATTTCTCTGCCCTTTGTACAGACATAGTCTCTCTTGCCAGTCCCAAGCGTATGAAAATCATGAGTCAGCCCCAAGCCATCAAATCATGAGTTTGGATGGAGAAAAGAAATTGCAGTATTTTAAAGAATAAGCGTGGAGAATCTTACATTGTTTCTGATAAGATCTGTTTCATAGATAACAATTAGATAAAACAAATGCTTTCTTTGCTGTTTAGTGTCAAAATTATTTGGAAAAAAAGTCTAAAGAAAACAAGTTATATAATGTAGTGAAAGCTTTAAAGACATAAGGATACTAAGATATGCAGGACCCATAGGATCACAACAGCTGTCAGATGGGTGAGGGACAGAAGAAAAGATATATGTTGCAGTCCCATCATGATACTGTTCAGCCTAAACACTATGAAAAGGAACCTCCCTAATTACTCTGAAGTGGGCTGGAGTGCAGCTAAACGCAGAGAGGAATAAATAAAAATAATAACAGCACCAACAAAGCTAAACAGGCTGTAAACTCTCATAATTGAATTAATAAATCTGAATCTTTTAGAAGGTTAGCATTAGGACTAATGCAGCTTGACCTGGAGTGATTGTTGATGCTGCACGCATTATAAGCCTCCTGCCATCCAGCAGTGAGGGGGGGAAATAAATAAATAAATAAATTAACGAGACTCTCGGGAGCATTTTAGGAATAACCCTTTCTGTCTACCATAGTTATCATTCAGCCTGCAGTGTCTCAGCACTAGCTGGCTAGCGACAGAGATCTAATCATCACACTGCAACAAGCTGGGAAAATACCACCTCAGCTGCTGAAATAGAGAAAATACTTCACAGAGAGTGGGCAGCTGATAATTGCTGATGTCAAACAAGCTGACTAAATGGGAGGATTTCATTCCCTCCACCCCAGCTTCTCAGCAGCAGCAGCACCCTGTACAGCAGTGTGACAGGAGTCTCCAGCAGTGATCTGAAACGCTGCAGCTTGCAATACTGTTACGAGCCTGAGGCTTGATCCTGCAGAACACCAGCAAGACTCCCACCCCTGCCAGCCTCGGTTGCTATTCACCATTCTGCTTCCTGAGAGAAATCACCTGCAGTAACAAAGTTTGCCTCGGGAAGGGTTTGCATTGTGTGAGCCCTTGTTCTGCAGAACACTTTCTGCATAGCAATTGCATAGTGCTCAATTTGCCTTTATTTGTTCTTGGCTATATTATTTTTAGGGATTTATAATACACTACATTGTTGTTAAATGTACCCTCAGGGTATAATCTTTCTGAAAGCTATACTGCTTTTTAACAGCAGCAACCTGACACAAAGTAGTACATTATGTGGTCTCTACAAATAATAACTACAATAATAATAATAGCTTTTTGATGGTTTTATTAATATACAGTCATCTAGCAGCTTGTCAAATATGCATGTAGCACCTTTGTATCTCTGTAGCTTGACAGTGTAAGGTCTCCTGTTGTTTGGCCAATAAATAGCCTATGAGTTTCAGTGACTACTCAACACCCCACTGAAACACAATATCTATGAAACTACAACAAGGAAGTGAAAATTAGTCCAACTCTTAACATTTAACACTTTTAGCCATGATTCTTCATGTTATGGCTCAAGTATCTCTCCAAAGGTCTGGGCTGGAACCACCACTGAGAACACCTGTGTACAGATCAACGAGTATCTGGATGGTTTTGCTTACTTTCTTACATACATAATACCGGAAAATGTTAGCTCCAGTTTCTCTCTGAGGACAAAAGGTCTGGACACTATCTATTTTCTGTGTTGTGCCTTCACACAATTCTTTTACTTTCCAATAAACATTTTGGTGTAAGGAAGTTATAATTTAGAGAGCTAGAGAGAAGCTGGCTTTGAAAACATTGTCATACAACCCCCCTAATTTCCTCAGCTTGTGAAGACTTTTTTTAACCTGAATAAACTGGAAAAAGGGGGCAAAAAAAAATGTTTTCCTCCTCATGCCCCAGTAGACAATTGAAATCTATTTAACGTTTCTTTTTAATTGGATCACAGTACAATTTATAGGTCAGAAGAAACTTTTAAAAACCTTAGAACAAATTCAGTTTACACATACTTCCACTGGAAACAAACAAACAAACAAACAAACAAACAAACAACAACAAAACCAACCCAAAAACCAAACCAAAACACAATTGCTAAAGAATTATTCAATAGTTGATTGCAGGAAATTTCCCAGAGAAGATAAAGGGCACATTTATACCCATTTCCTGTGTCTGCACCTATGCAAATCTAATTTAGTATTTACTAAGAGTGTTAAATGGCATATCCTACCAGTGATACGTTCATAGTGAGTTCCACAATACTCTGGTATTTATTGATTGGCTGTGTTTTTTCTCATACTCTAGTTGTGGTCTATCACCCTTATACTGTCTTATATCCATTTCTTATACAACTCCCATGAAGTTTTTTTTCCAGAGTTACCAAATTCTCTTTCTTAATGCAACTTTTTATCACTTCATTAAAAAACTGTATTGATTTACATTAATTTGTGCATCAAATTTGGGTTTAAGATTTTTTAACCTCTCACTTGGAAAGTTCTCAATTTTAATGCATTGAAGCTCTGAGCTACATCCTGTTTTTTACTCAATTTTACAACATTTTTTCAGTACATCAAACTTTAATCCAAGCACCCTAAACTCCAGAGAGAGAGGCAATACAAAATACAAAACAGTCATGACTTTGGAAATCATGCAAAACATGCATCTGATAAGTAAAATAATACAAGACAGAAATAAGAGATACAAGGTATGTTCTGAAATCATCCTTCTTCTCACTAGTAGGAAGTCAAATATTCACCTGTCTCTCTTGGAAAATCATCATTGCTAAGCACCAGAGACAAAGGGTTCAAATTGTTTTAATGTTATGTGTTACATAAAATGTTTATAATAAATGTATTGTTTAAATTAGTAGGAAAAAATGCCAGAAACAGTCAGCCTTGACATAGTTATAAGAGGCCTCAGACTCAAAACTTCCTCCAATTTACATGTTTAATCTACACTGAATAACTCATGCAGATCTAGTATCTGTTACTGAATTGATCAATACTGCACAAGACAGGATGGCAAACACCCTCTAGTTGATCAGTGTCAGCTTTTAGAAAGCTCTTGGACAATGTTTTCCTAAGCTACAGTTTCTCACATTGATTGAATCCATCTTAGGCTCACAAACATGTTAGATGTCTCTTGTTCCTCTCACCAGGCAAGAGATACATGCAGATGAGAGTGCTGCCAGCAGTAATAAAGGCATCTCCACAACAAATTTACAATAAATAAGGTATACTTTTGTGACACAAGTAATATGCCTGTATATTAAAAATGGTGCATCACAAACGTTCCTGTGGATAATACTGGAGTTGATACATGGGTGAAGACCCATTTTTAATACCCATGGAAATGTTTCAGCCTACAAATAATTTATAAAGGAGAGGATGTCGCATACTAAAATTTAGTTTATTTGCTTTTATAAGTGAACTCTCAGAGGGCCTGGGTTCAGGAATTCTAGGCAGCACTGAGACTTTTGTCCAAAAATTAAAAACAGATGGTGCATAGACAATTTTGCTCTATGGAACATTTCTGTGTATACATAAAATTTTGGTTACTTTATTTTCTAAATATCCTTTTTTGAATTTCACAGACAGGGCTTCATTTCTGATCTCTTGGTCTATAACAAGCACAGCAATATCTCATCGCTATTCTTATTCTGTCCCAAAACTTCTGTTTTTAGTATATGAAGAGGCTTACAAGAAAACAAGAGACCTTCTCTCTCAGTGGCCATTCGTATAACACACCATATGTTCTCTGTGTTAAGGAGATTCTTAGAGCAAACATTTCCAAAAAAAAAAAAAGGAAGGAGGCTTCATGATTTCAAAAGGATATGAACCAGTTTCATGTGGCCTGTTTTGTACAGGCCCAGTTCTTCCAAGCAATCTTACATCCTGCAATGCTACATCACCCAAAACTGTGGATTGCAATTAGATATCATAACCTTGAATGCCTCCACTCTAGTGTTCACTAATCATCTGTAAATATCAGTGTAATTATCAAACCTGTGTGTTAAATGTGAGACACATTTAGCAATGCCAAGTAGGTCAGCAAATTCTATCATGCAAAGATGAGTATGTGAAGGATTCCCTAGTCAGACAGAGCTTTGAAGAGCATCTACATAGATCATCTCCTTTACATGAGCTCCCCAAAACAGATTAAAAGACTTTTCAGCTAGAAAATGAAAAAATAAATTAAAAGCTGCCTTTTGTTAAAGCAGAAATATGAGGTTTTGAACAGAAAGAAACCTCAACACCATTTCAGAGTGAAAACATAAGTTAACAAACCAGTCTCATCTTGTCCATGGTATCTCTGCTTATAGGACTAGTTTTCATCAAACTCAGTGACTTTTTGAGGTGCCTGAAGCACTCCAGACACTCAATCCCCAGAAAGTCTACTCTCTATTATTTCTGAGTTCTGTGTGCTCTTTATATCTCTCCACTGCACTCCCTGCAGGAACCAAGCCCTGGGCTCTGAACCCCTTGACTGCCAGTCCTGCTGTTTCCTTCCCTAAGCAGTCTTCCATGTTCCTCTTCCCACATACCAGGAAGAAAGTAATCTTATTTAATAATTAAAATTAAAATACAAAATAAAAATATAAAGAATGCATCAAGAGCACTGGCTATCATAAATCCCTATTTTCCTTCAAAAGAATCCAGGAAAGGTAAGAATAACATGTTTGTTTTCAGTCAGACTTTCACTATTAACTCAGAGTCCACACCTTTACTGGGAAACAGTTTGACATAGGAGATCAGAAAGAGAAAACTGCTTCCCAAGATTACTCATGCATGATGACAAGATGACATTATCACAGTTTCTGCTTTATCCTTCATCCTAGTATGCCTCCTAACCTGTCTCTGCAGTTCTGTAAGCAATAGTCAAACTTAGTGTTCTTATCTCTCCACTCTCAGCAGTCAGAAAAAATACATTCCTGTATTAAAGCCATCACCTGGGCTTGATATTAGATACAGTATGTAATAGAAATTGGTAAATTGTTTCCACGAAATAATATGATTCTGTTAAATATTTCCATCAAATAATCTTTTTACTCAGGAAACTTTCTGTTTAGCACGTAGCAATTGTTCAGGAGAGATGAACAGACCTTTCTTTCCTTTTCCCTTTTTCCCCTTTTTTCCTTTCTCCTTTTTTTCCCCCCTTTTTGTGACAATACTCTCAAACTCCATTTAAAGTACCAAGCAAATTAAATTATGAGTTTTATTTAGAACTATAAAGATCTTATACTGAGCAATTAATCACAGAAAAATAGAATGTTTAAATTTATTTGTCTGACATTTATACATACCATGTATCCTCTGGAAGTCATGAAGCTGTCAATCTATTATTTATGGAAACAAGAGACCAGAAATAGGAGCACATGGTTTCAGAAAAATGCCTGTACAAACACTCGTTTCTTCCATCAGTCTAAAACCTCTCCAATATTGAAAAATTGATGCTTATCACATTTAATACTACATAATGATGCAAAATTATGATATTGCAGAGGTTGGGAAATTAATACTTTGGCTCTAATGCAGATAGAGTGCTAATACTGATGTTAAACTTCTGTATTTCATGCAAAGCAGTATTTCCACTCAGAGGAAATACTCTCAGCCTTTCTAAGAAGATCATAATACTTAAGTGATACCAATATAGCTATTTCCTCATCTTTTCAATTAACCCTTTTATTTATTTAATTTTGCAAATTAGAAATATCAGAGGGTTTCTAAATTTTCCTGGCTCTCAGAAGATATGACAGTGATTTACAACAAGCAGCTCTTTGCTACATTCCCATTCTATTTTAATTGCAGATATATCTGTATATAAAGTGTAGGATTTCTTCCCAAGTGCATTTATTATATGCCACCAATCAGCCAATAAATGCTTCTATAAATCAAATCTATCTGCTGGGTGCTGTCTGTAAAATTACACTATTTTGGGCCAAAAGTGAGTCAATAGGTAAGGCTGCATCACCTGCATCTGGCACATGGAGATGCGTGCCTTAGATAAGATACATTCTGCTCCTGAGCAGACTCATGCAGGTCTGTAGTGTCCCATTCAGGTACAAAGTAAGAGGGAATGACTCTCAGGGGAGAGAGGATTCCTTGTCAAAAAGTTTTTTTGGAGAGTATTGACTGGATCACTTTTGTATATTCAGTGATGATCTAACAACTCTAATAGATTTGCAAGTTAGTAATCGCCTTTCAAAACCTGTGTTCTCTACCTGGTTCTGGTAATTTGTCTGCATTCACTCCATCTCTTTCTTCTAAATCCTATTCTTTTGATCCCTTTGTTTGAGAATTATCAGTTTTAAACTCCAATCCATGTAGCACAAAACCCTCTGGTTTCAATGTCTTTTTGGTGGTGACACTCACTAAAATGAATGGGTTTAATTTTTCTGCATTTTTGCCCTGTGAGAACTCCAAATTAAACCTAGATCATCTATTGGCCCCACAGCCTTTCTGGTAGGCTTCCTAATCTGTTTGAAAAATAAGCATATTTTTAATTTTTATGCCTTTAGAAAATTGTTCCCTAAAGACTGTTTGTTTAGTTTGGGGTTTTTTGTTCATTTGTTTTCTTAGTTGTCCTGTCTTATTAATTTTACATTTAACTTGATTGTGTTGTTGTTCCATTTGAATGTGATGTTTATTTTAGGTCTTTTAACTCCTATTAATTCTCTTACTCTGATGTGTAATTTTGAAGATTTATTTGGAGATTTTTTCCAACTTTTCTTTTTTCTTAAATGAAATACATATATTCAGAGGTTTCTGTATATAACATTTAAGAAATCTCCATGTTGTGCCACAAACCATTTTTTTTTTTTCTTTTGGCTGTTCCCTGTCACTTCTTGGAAGTAGCTTCTTGGGTTTTATGTTGTTCTGCATTATTGCAGCGAAAGGGCTAAATCTGAGTGTATTTTGATAATTAGTGTATTGTGACTATTTAGTAATAACATTCTGAACTGAACCCTGCTTAGGGATAATTCAAGACTTGTTTCTCCTGATTCCAATGGCTTCTTTAAGAAGCAGTCATTTCCAGGGTCTAAAAACTATTCTCTTTAGCACACATGGCATTGTGGCATTCACCCTTCTCTCTCGGGGTTACACATGATGCTAGTCTTTTCTGTCAGTGTGATGTCTGCCATCTCCATGGAAGTCCTTTGTCACTGTCATGAAACTGGGCAAAATTCAGTGGTGAATTACAGTCCATAAAGACTTTGTGCTAACTCTTGACTTGTTTACCTTATTTGGTTATAATTTAGATCCAGGACTAAAACTCACATCATCCAGTTCCAAGTTGTTGGAGTTGTTAGTGTTTCTGTTCACATTAATTTATGCACCTAACAATATTACATTCAGCAATAGTACAGGGAAGAATAATCAACAGTATGATTTTCATGTTCATCCACAGAGGCTCCCTGACAGCAAGTGAGATTTCAGGGAAAGGAGAGTAGTTTACCAGTCTTGTGGCTACTAGAAACAGTCCTGTTGCATTCTGTATCAACAGAACCCTTGCAATACAATGAAAAATTTCATGGTGTTAACCATGTTAAACAAGCCAGTTTATTATTTCTTTGCCAGGTTGAAGGACCTTTGGGATCACACATTTGACATGATGTTTTATAGTGTTAAGCTTATTCTTTTGACCACAGCACAGCAGCAAACTGACCTTACTCTGCTGCTTTCATAGGAAGGAAGGAAGGAAGGAAGGAAGGAAGGAAGGAAGGAAGGAAGGAAGGAAGGAAGGAAGGAAGGAAGGAAGG